>JAEIIG010033119.1:0-11590 GCA_018904695.1 Drosophila parvula | reverse complement strand
GCTGGCCATGTTCATCAGTGGCATGATCGCCAAGGGAGCCATGGGCTGGCCCGGAATATCATATGTTTCTGGATCCCTGTGCGCCGCCTGGTGCTTCCTGTGGCTTATCTTTGCGTCCAATAATGCCACGGAATCGCGATTTATTGGCGAGGAGGAGTGCAAGTATATTGAATCCTCGCTGGAGCATAACGAGGACTTCCATGAGCGGAGCATACCCATTCCCTGGCGGGCAATCTGGACCTCGGTGCCATTCCTGGCGCTCCTGGTGGCCCGCTGCTCGGAGACCTACGGCCTGAGCACCCTGCAGGCGGAGATTCCCTCCTACATGAACGGTGTCCTCAACATGGACATCCAAAGCAACGCAGTCTTCTCATCGCTGCCCTTCCTTGCGATGTGGCTGCTCTCCTATGTCTACCTCATCGCCGCCGATGTCCTGCTAAAGAAGAAGTTCCTGTCGCTGACCTCCGTGCGAAAGCTCTTCAACACCCTGTCCTTCTGGGTACCGGCTGGCTGTCTGATTGGTATTGGATTCCTCAGCGAGGACCACAAGAAGCTGGCCATTATCTTGATGACGGTGTCGGTGGGCGTCAATAGTGGGGCGACCATCGGCAGCTCCCTGAACTCCATCGATCTGTCGCCGAATCACGCTGGCATTTTGATTGGATTGAGCAACACGGTGGCGAATGTTATTCCCATCCTCACACCACTGATTGCCGGAGTGATCGTGGCCGATAAGGTGAGTCAGCGGTCGGTTAAAAATAAAGGGAAATTCCGCCACCCCAATTCCATCGAAAAACAACAAACTTAATCTATATTTCTCAATTTCTTGTTTTTTACAGCACAATCGCGGCCAGTGGCAGGTTGTCTTCGGCCTGGCCGCCGTCATTTTCTTTGTTGGCAACGTCGTCTTCCTCATCTGGGGCACGGCCAAGGCCCAACCCTGGGATGCGGACGACTACCTAAAGCCCAAAGATGCCGAGTCCGCCAACAGTGAGAAGAAGAAGGAGAAGACGCTGCCGATGGGAGAGATAGCACCGCCCATCGATCCGGTGCTGGAGCAACAAATCACCTGGCCGGAGAGGTACACGGCACGGGCAGTGGAGTGATTTGTGGCGGAAGTCCAGAGCAGGGCACTTGGCGATCCGAACAATTGATTTTGTTTAATCAGTATTAACCATAAGTAGGCTGTAATTTATATTTATTCTATTTATAAGGCGTGATCGTAGCGCGGGACTTAAGTAAATTATTTTCAATCGGATCGCTCGCTTTGTTCTGTTACCAATCGCTAGTGATTTTGGCCAGGCCAATCGAGGAGGAGCCCGTGTCCAATCGTCCAGCGCAATCTAATCTGTTAATTTATCTTTTAAATGTATATAAGTACGCATATTTATTTTGGATTGGAATTGTCAATGGCTGGAACTGGTGTTGAGGTTGTGCTGAAGTGTTTTGCACTGCCTCGCCTCTGGCACTCGCTCTCGCTGTCGATGGGTTCAAAAACATTTGCCACAGCTGTTTGTGAATATATGAATATATGGAATTGAATTGTGATACTTGTGATAACTTAGAAATAAACTGTTGACTTGTTTCTCCGCTCTTTGTACTTTGCTCTATTTGCCTTAACTGCTCGTGGCTGAAACGCCAATCTCTATGGGCTATGCTTTAGTTGGGGGATTACTCCGCTTTGGTTACTCCGTCTCAGACCAGCCTCCTTTTTGATTGGGTAAGCTATTTACGTCTTATCTCTGTTTGCTGAGCACCTGCCCGTGGCAGCTAAAAGGTGTTTTTTACGATTATGATTTAAAATTAAGCATAGACCTAAGAAGGCTAACACTTCTAATGATAAGTGTGTCCATTTAAACTATGAGATCATGGGTTTGAAGAGGGTTTTTCCTCACTTTCTAGCGGATCGCCATAAATACTTTCCACTTTTAAATTAAAGAGGGATCAGTGATTAAGATCTGCCCCATCAAGATCTCTGTCGTCGACAAGCCTACTTTAAAATTGAGTAAGGTCTCCACCATCTTATCTTATCGCTGGCTAATTCAGTCATAATTATCGGTTAACGATCGCTTTGTCATTTGATAAAAAAAACCCGCCGACTCTAATGGCCGGAACTAAAGTGATTGTAATTAGCTCCCGCAATTGATATAAAGCGCCGGGTTGACTGCCGCTGTTATATTTACCTTTTGATAAGGGGCCGAGAACCGTTTCCACCCGTCATTGTTATTGTTTGTATTTGTTTTTCAGTTCAGCTCTGTTCAGTTGCGTTCTCCATGAATCTTTGGCTTGTACTTTGGGTACAATTTATTCTACATTGGCATAGGGCTCTCGTAATGTAATTAAATTGTCAATAATGATACAGAAGGTACCGCAAATGCTTATTCTACAATTTATTATTTTCTGTCTAGGGTGCTCCCGACATCACTGACATTTTCCAAAACCCCTAAAACAGTGTCTTAAAGTATGCAATACAAATTTGTAGATACCAAATTCAGCGTAAAGTATGCAATATTTAGAAGCTAATAAATTTATTATTTACCTATCCCCAATGTTATATTAAATATTTTATTGTTCAAAAGTATAACAGTTAGGATGCTTGTATATTTTTAATATTTTATTAAAAACCTTGTAAATCCTCTTTTATTGTGTTAAATTTTCATTCTTCTTTAGGAAATTTGTAAGATATTCATTACTGTTTTGTTTTAAGGACTCAAATAACAATCTCATTATCGATTTAATCTTATTTTCCACTTGCAATACCCAGAAAACTCTGTGGCCCCAGTGTGCTCCAATCTCTCTTCATATTTTTATCTCTACGTCCTTTAGCATCTTGTTTCACTTTCGTTGGCGCCTCATCCACATCGATCCCCATCATTGGAGCATGTTTCGCTTGAAGTGATAGAAATAGAACTTGGCGGCGACACGCGGTCTGAAATCAAGTTTCGGTGCAGCCTGTTTGCGTTTTTGGCGGACAAACAAGTTTCGCAACAAAGCTTTGTAGCTGCAGCTACTTACTCCGCCAATCTATGCTCATTGGCCAGTTCGGTGAGTCGAGGTGGTGCCACTAGACGCATGTGGTGCTCGTTGCAATGACGATAACATCGTTCAGCTTGATAGCCAAGGGTGAGCATATCCAGAAGTTCCAAAGTTCGCAGTCAGAGTCTTTTGTTTTCACAGATCCCAAATGGGGCATCCGACATCTGCAGGTGGTGTTCCTCTTCCTCTGCGCCACTCTAACCATAGCGCAGAGGTTCAACATGAGCGTGGCAATCGTGGCCTTGACCAATGCTAATAGCAGTAACCCAAATTATCCCGAGTATCGGCTGACGGAGCAGCAGAAGTCTTATATTATCAGCAGTCCCTTCTGGGGCTCCTGCTGCACCCAACTGATGAGTGGCTATCTGTCGAGTCGCTTCGGAGCCAAGCTGCTGCTGCTGGGCATTATGTTCTTCACCTCCATAATCAGCATCGCCACGCCCTTTGTCCTCGCCTGGGGCGGCTGGCAGCTGCTCTTCTGGGTGCGTCTCATCCAGGGACTGGTTATGGGCGGCATGTGGCCCTGCCTGTACACACATCTGGCCAAGTGGTGTCCCAAGCGGGAGGCGAATCGCTTGGGCGGCGTGATGACCACAGGCTTGGATTTTGGTACAGTAATGGGCTTTGCCTTGAGCGGCGTGCTATCCGCCTCGTCGCTTGGCTGGCCGAGTGCCTTTTATGTGCCGGGTAAGTGGCCAGAAATTACTCGAATTCGATCTACAAGTTTATGGAGATCCAGAGGGTTCCATAACTAAATATCTATCTTTAAATCAAAGCCTTCCTTCGACTTCTCCTCAGTTATTTAATAATTCTCATCTCCAGGCTTCATGGGCATGGCCTGGTGCCTTCTTTGGCTGCGATACGGGGCCAATTGCCCCTCCGAATCCGAATTTATTAGCCTGGCCGAGCGCAAGCACATTGAGCTCGCCTTAGAGAAGAGCCAGGCCACTCATGGTGAGACACCGCCAGTGCCTTGGCTTGAAATCCTCACCTCGCGTCCCTTTATCGTGCTGGCTCTGGTCAAGATGAGCCAGGCCTGCAGTTTCTATACGCTGATGCAGCAGATCCCGCGCTATATCCATGGTATCTTCCACTACAACATCGCGGTGAATGCTCTGCTCTCCACCCTGCCCTTCGTGATCATGCTGATGTCCTCCTACGGCTTTATTTTCCTGGCTGATTACTTGACACGACACAAGGAAATATCGTTACCCATCCTGCGAAAGACCATCAATTCATTTGCCACCTGGACTCCGGCTGTGGCCCTGGTGATTCTCTCCTATGTGGGCGAGCAGAATGTAGTGGGCAGCCTGTGCTGCATGGTGGCAGCAACGGCTGCCATCTCTGGACAGGCCATCGGTAGTTCCCTTAACCATGTGGACCTGTCGCCGAATTTCGCTGGACTTCTCTTTGGGATCAGCAATACCCTGATGTCCGCTGCGGGGGTTATATCACCCATAGTTATTGGACTGGCGGTCACCAGTGAGGTGGGGAAGGTTTCAAGGTTTCAATATATGAATATAACTAATTTATTCCAATAATTTCAGTCGGATCGCTCGCAATGGCGCTCGGTTTTCCTAGGCATCTCTGTGATCCTTTTCTTTGGCAACCTGATGTATGTGATCTTTGGTCAAATGACTGTTCAGCCTTGGAATGATGCCCACACCAAAGGAACCACTACTGAAGCAGCTTCCAAGACAGCAGAAATACCTGAAAAGGCCATCGAGAAACCACCACTCTATGCGGAAAGGTTTAACTATTTTTAATTGTATATTTGTATTCATAATAATATATCTTTCAGTGCTTATGTTTTTGTATAAAGACAGTTTAAAATCACAATGGTTATGGTATACTATACTATGTCACGTGTCCCCCGACGTGTGGAATTCGCTGCGACCAAAATTTGTGTCGCGCAGATAATGAACTGGCGAATCATTGATCAGGGACATCACGATGGGCTTTAGCCCCAATATGGAAGCCAGCTTATACTTGAGGATCACCGATTTGATCAGTTCCACCAGCTGGGCCAGTGACTCCTCCTGTTTGGCATTTGTGGGATTACTCTGGGAGTGCACCAGGTAGCTGTGAAAAGAATTAATTAGCTTGAAAGGTGAGTGTATAATTATTTGAATTTACCCCTTGACTGCCTGTTCGATAACATCGTCATTAATGCGCTGATGGCACATATATTCCTGCAGATAGTTGCCTACTTGAAGGAGAACAAACTGAGACAAGAGAGCCTCGCTCCAGTTGACATCGTAGCTGTAGGCCCGGCTCAAGATCAGCGTTTGTGGAACACTGAAAGAGGTGGTTATAGATTATAGATCATAGATTGAAGATTTGTCGTGTTAAGGAGCTCCCTACGAACCTCAGCTGCGTGTTGACCAGCTCCCGAAACTGTTCCCTCGTTCGCACGCCAATCACGCTTACACACAGTAGATTGGAATTGTTGTTGTTCCGCTTGTCCAAGGCCTTGTTGCACAGATCCAGCTGCATGGCCATCAACTCTGCCCGGGACACACTCTGCTGGGCCAGGAGCAGCTTGTTGTCCAGCAGATAGTTCTCCGTGGCATGAGTATAGTTCTCCAAGGCCTGTTGCAGCAGTGTTTGCACCTGCGATGAGCACCTCAACTTATTTGATTGTTCGGCCATACTTTGAATTTTGTTAACAATATCCTGCGCCTCCTCGGTCCACATCTCCGCCAGTTCCTTGTACATGAGGAAGTGCAGGGCGGCCAAACGGAGCAGCTCCTTGCCATTCTGTGGCTGGTACTCCTTTATGTAGCTCAAAATTGCCTGTCGTAGTCCGCTTTTCTGGTCCTCATCGAACTGTCCCAGCAGCGACTCAAACTGTTCGTTGTCAATCAGCGAATCGAAGCAGTAGAACATCTCTCGGTAGCGTGCTATCCCAATCAGCATGCGGACAATTAGCGACCAGGATTTCGCCTTGGCCAGCTGCCCATTGAGAGCTTTGGCCCTTTGAAGCACACTGACAATGCCCTCCATGGAGCACTCGTGGACAAAGCACAGGTGAGCCTTGATCAACAGCTCCACGTAGATTTGATTCTGCTTTTTGTGGGACAAGATTTGGGGTATGCCGGACATGGTGCCCGTTGGCGGGGGTGTGGGTAATCCATACTGTGTTATTATACCCGAGAGACGCTCAAAGGCTTCTGTTCTCTCGAACACCTTGCCATTCTGGTAGCGGCGATAGGCCTTCAAGGCATCACAGTACTCCAGCAAACAATTACCCAAGATGGTGGTATTGGGAGCGAGTTCCAGGAACAAGTGAAAGTCCCGATCGATGCTGTGGCCCCAGAGGTCGGAGTTCCGCAAAGCATTCCTGGGCTGATCTTTGGCATTGAAGATATAGAAGCGCGGGCGTACGATGCAGGTAGTGAGCTCCAGGGCCAAGGTCTCAGCAATCTGTGGGGAAAGAACAGAGTTTATTATAATAAAAATATAACAAATGGAAGTTCCCAAGACCCACCTCCTTTGGCGTCATCCTTGTTGATATTTGTATGTCACTAACCACCAGCAGGCGCTGCAGGCAATCCTCGCCAGCGGCGCTCTTCAACAGTATACTCGCATCCTTAGTTCTTAGCACATCCAGATACTCCTTGTCCAGATACATGGCCGCCCTGTAGGCCAGCACAATGCGCCTGCCCAGCTCCACGCCATACTTCAATTTCGATCCAATGCCCAGCAAGGTGTCTAGAGTTTGTTGCTTCTCCTTGGACGGGATTTCCTCGAACTCCAATGCCACATTATCCGAGCCGGTGTCGGAGAGATCGCTGCCCCAGCGCGTCATCACATTCTGGTTCAAGGTAATCCGATTGAACTTGGGAAACGCACTCTTCTCGATCTCGCCAAGTAGCTGGCGCTCCTTGCTCGACAGATTACTGATGCTGGTCATTCCCTCGGCCAATGCCATTGCGAAGACAATAAAGCGTAGGTCATTCGGCCGGAATTCGAAAAGCTCCTGCAGGCGAAGGGCCTCCACAATGTCACCCTTGTCCAGGAGAGTGTTTAAAAGGGTGTCCAGTCGGGTTTCCATGTCCGAAGTTAATTGGACTTTACCCGATATACTAAGGTCATCGATGCCAGCCAGTTCCTTCAACTCAGAGAAGGATTTGTAGAGGACACAGCGCTCCTGCAGCATGATTTGTTCGTAGTATTCCGAGTGGTAAATAGTTAGCTGGGCAAGCTGATCCTCCGGCAGCTGCAGATAGCACAAAACCATATCGTACTCGATCTGATCTCGGTCGAAGGACTCATTGGGAAACAAATGATGCTGCTTAATCACTCCCAAGGCACTCTGAAGCAGCTCGTAGCGACGGAGGCCCACCTTGCCTGCTGAGGACCCCGCCTGCAGCAGGAAGTTCACCAGAATGGCCGGCGGCAGGGCATGTTGCTGGATATCTCGTTCATATTCCTGATGAGGTCGCAGTACGCCTCCCTCCAATTCGGCCAGCCACTTGCCATAGACTATATCGCTCAGTGGCAGCTGCAGCAAGGTGGCCAGCTGCAGGGCTTCCTCATAGGCTCGAGCTTCAGTGAGAGCGTCCACAAGTCTCCGATACTCCGAGCTGTCCCTCTTTACCAGCTGCTCCAGATCAATGTCCAATTCCCTCAGCCAGGTGGCTGCCACACCAAAGACCTTGTGCAGCAGACAGAAGTCCAGCAGGTCGCAAATGTCTCCTACATCCGAGCGGCAGATACAGTCCAGGAAACGCTGCTGCTGCAGAATGCAGTCAAAGTTGGACTGCAGTTGGATGATTAGCAGACTGATAGAGCGTTGCATCACTTGCTTGCGGGGCATCGAGCCACACAGGGGCAGAGTAACTGCATCCTGGCTCCAGCTGCAGAAGAACTGACGCAGCTCCACAATAGTGGCATCGCTAAAGTCCTCCTGATGGGCTGTCAGCTGCAGGAAACGGCACAGATGCGTGAATTTGCAGTCTGGCTGAAAGATTTCCAGGCTATGCAGCAGGGCATTCACCTGACCCCCAGCCACAGCTCCTCGGATGAGAGACCACACCCACTCCAGACGATTCTCCTCCCGCACCTTGGTGGCCTCCTGCAGCAGGTGATTCCATTGATTGCTGGCCACCGCTAGCCAAACGAGCCAGCACCAGTTGCGATTCTGTTCGCTCAGTGTGGCTGCCAGCACGGCTAAAACAGGCAGCTCCTGCCGGATGCAGTGCCTCAAGAGATTAATGCTACTGCAATGCGACGGAGCACAGCCTAGCATCATGTCCAGGAACTGGGATGTGCTGGTAATGGCCTCATCCGGCAGATTGTTGGTGCTGCACAGGATAATGGCGAAGAGGTCCTGGCGAGTGGTGTGCGTGAGCAAGGTGCACAGGGATTGATCTGTATTCCTTTGAAGCTGCTGGATGCTAGTATCCTGATTCGAACTATGCGACGAGTTGGTCATCGTCTCTTGCGAGGAGTTCGTCTGGATCTCACCACTTCGACGCGGCGGTCTCTGGAAGTTCCTCTTGTGCTGCCGATCTCCGATGGATTCGTAGCTCAGAGCCCGCAGCAGATGGACACCCAAGGGAGATGACTTAAAGTGCGGCAGCAACTTCTTAAGTTCACTCAAGGGCAGATCAAAGTACTGAAAGAGCAGAAGCAGGTGCCACCAGTCGTTTTTGGCGGCATAATATTCGAGCAAGGCCACTGGCAGTCTTCCGGGCGTATCCCGCACAGCCAGACGCATCAGTGCCTGATAGAGTTCCAGGGGAAACTCCTTGGGATTCGCCTCCAACTGTTGCACCAGCTCACGATCCCATTCGGCCAGCAATTCCGAGTAGCTGCCGCCGCCCTTTCGCTTCGGCATCTTGCTCTGCAGCAGCAGGAAACTTCGTAGTGGTTGCGTATCGAATCCCAGCATTTCACAGCAGGCCACGCAGTGGGTAACGAGCTCTTCATCGCCAGCATACTGGAGTGCCATCTGGGTGACCGTTTCGCAGGCATGGAAGAGCTGCGTCTTGGTGATCTGTCCATACAGCTGCAGTTGCTCCGTTATCAAATAATAGACAGCATAGGCACTTCTCTGCTGCTTCAGGTAGTGAGTGTAATTGAGTTGAGATTTACGTGCATACCGTTGGCACAGGCGGGGATTCGAAAAGCTGACGAGTTCCCCATGTCCAGCAGCACCCAGGAGTGGCAAATTGATGTGCTTGAACTTTAGAAAGAGATCGTGGGCCGTGGGCAAGCCCGAACTGTTGCTTGTGGGTCCGTGATCGAAGCGAGATGTCAGCGATTTGAGATAGGGGACGCGACCCAAGCTAGTTGAAGTGAGGAATCCTTCAAGCGAACGCACACTTGGCTCCTGGCCTAGAAAGTCGTAGAAGGTGAGCAGTGGGTGGCCCTCAAAGGAATCGGCCGAATCATGGGTTTTCTCCAAATACGCCTGAACACTCTTGGAGATCTGTGAGACGAAATATGAGCTCATAATTTATAAAAATTTAAGACGCTTTATCTCCCTCACCAACTCAAATCCCTCGTTTTCGGTCAACGAATTCGTTTTGAGATCCACAATTAGGTTGAGCAACGCCTCCTGATGCGTTTCACTGCCGGCCAGCTGCTCCAGCGAGGCCACGGGTACACAGTCCATCAGGAGGAGCGAGTGCAGGCCACGATCCAAAAGATACTTTGCCAGAGGCTGACGGCTCAGGAGATCCGCATGTTTTCCCAAACATTGCATGGTGCACAGGCGTCGCAGCTGGGTGGGAATATCGTGGGACTCATCCTTAAAGAAGTAACCAGCATGGGCGAAGAAGTTACGCAGCACCTCGCTGGGCTGCTTCAGCTGCTCCAAGGCATACTCGTACATGGTGGCATCTATTTGCCAGGCGGCAAATCCCTGCTCCAAGGGCGAGAGCTCTTCCTGGGCATCCACAGCCTCCTGGCAGCGACACCAACGCTGCAGCTTCTCCTGCTGGCTGCTATCAACCAGATGCTGCCAGACCATTTCCTTGGATAGGGATCCCAACAAAGATTCGTTGCCGTTGACAAAGTATAGCTCCACGAGCAGCAGTTGAAGTGCCTCCTCCGGCAGGGTCATCAAGGCTTCTATGTTGACCCGGGGCAGCTGTACCCTGTGCTTGGCTACCAAAGCATCGGACTCCCTCAGCTGCTGTACCAGCGACCAGTGATAGGCCAGGACGGGCTCCTCCTGCTCGTACATCAATGGCTCCCGATTGCGCAGGTGATCCAGGACAAACTCACTCAAGTCCTCGTCCTGGCACTCGCAGGCGAACTGGAAGAAGAAGCACTTAACGTCCCGATCCACATTGCGGATCACGTCCTCCGCCTTGCACACCAATCGCTCCGAGAGCAGCCGCTGCACGTAGGCCTGGACCACATCATAGAAGATGTGAGAGTACTCCGAGGTGGGAATCTTTCGCTTTTTTGCCCAGAATTCCATGCAGAGGGCGATGTGCTCGCCCTTGGTGGCCACCTCCTTGATGATGGCCACCTCACTGATTCCCGACCAGCTCTTGAAAATCTTGTCGCGGGCCTGGGCCTGCGCCTGAGCGGAATGCATCGCGTTGGGAGGAGCTGTTTTTTTTATTGGAATGTTCTGTGAGTCTTTTCACATCTCTTTGTTTCGGATCGGGAACAATCAACAGTTGATAATAGGAAAACAGCTGTGTATTCGCGGAACCTTATCTCTGATTCAGGCGCAGGTGGAACTAGTTCCAGGCGCAGGGTACAGTGAAGGCTGATAAAAAGGAAACGGCTTAAGAAACACAAACTATAAAGGATTATATATTTACCTTTCACGAAAGTAACTAGAAACAAATATAATACAACAATATAATACAAAATAATAGAGCATTCCTTTATATGGTTAAAAATATACACCATACAAACAAAGTTCTTAAAAAACAAGTTCAAAGTTCTACATATGTATATTCTTATCTATACATGTATCGTTATATACTTCTATCGTTTTAAATTAAGAATTAACTTTTATTGCCAATGTCAGGCACTAATTTCGGTATTTCGTGCGCTGCAGGGGGGGGGGGAGTTATCGTTGTTGTTCTTAACTTTGTTTAATTATGCGAAACAAGCTAAACAACAAAACAAACAATCAATAATGCAGCCCTGGTGATGATTTTAGTATTTAATTGTAGATGGTATTATTATCACTGATCCGGTCATACCTTTCAAGGTGCCCGTTGATTTCAATGCTGAACCAGATTATTACAGTGATAGATTCGATAGATTCGTGCTGAAATATTTTACGAAATGTGCCTTTTTAAAACAGAGCTTTAGTTTTATGCGCCAATTTCTATATGATGTGAATACTGAATAAAAAGAAACATTCATTAACCAAAAAAAACAAACGCGACTGGTGGGAAGTGACGGCCTATCGATAGTATTGAGTGGTTTATGAACCAGTTCATTCGATTTCAGTTCTTTATCGAAACATAAATCGGAACCAGTGCTGGTTCCGAGCAAAGTTGGCTGTGCTTCCTTGAGCGAACCAGCTCTTTCTTTTTACTTCCTTTCGGTTCCGAACAAGCAGCAAAATGTC
>JAEIIG010033113.1:0-12415 GCA_018904695.1 Drosophila parvula | reverse complement strand
GATAGTCAGAAAGCATTGTTTCACACACATCAACGCGATGACTTTTTTGCATGAAATTGAATGTTTTCGGTACCAAAATCGTCAAATGCACTCTTGATCGTTTGGTAAACACACGCGTAAATATAGTGCTGATACTGACATTAACATGAAATTATTTATTTACTAAAAAAATAAACATAAAACGTAATTTGGTTGCAATCGGAAAAAGAGACGAATAAATAAAATTATATTTAAGATTTTAGCACTATAAATGGTGTAAAGATTAACTTTGTTTTAATTAAAACCTGCAGATATACTATTTTCGACTTCCCGAAGTTAACTTCCTTTTTAGTTTATTTTGTCTATTTTATTTAATGATTCTTTCTTGCAGAATCCAATGAATAACATGGGCAATACAGCTGTTACTGGAGGTGGTAATAACAATGCCAACAATATGACTGCCTTGCAAGTGCAAAAGTATTTAAATCAAGGATCAGGACCACATGGCCCTCAATCGGTTGTTGGGAATACGGTATCTTCGGTGGTATCTGTGGGTTTTGGTGGCCAGCAGAATACATCCAATGCAGCAGGAGTGGTCGGGGGAGCAGGAGTAGGAGCAGGTCCAGTAGCAGGTGGAGCACCTGTTAATCTAACATCTGTAAACACAAACAATCAGCAACCGTCAGGCCAGCAGATACGAATGCTCGGCCAACAAATACAATTGGCCATTCATAGTGGCTTTATATCCAGTCAGATATTGACACAGCCACTAACACAAACAACATTAAATCTGTTGAATCAATTACTTAGCAATATTAAGGTGAGTTCAAAGGGTTTTTTTATATACTCTATAGCAATTTCGAACCGCTACCACTTTAGTAGACATGTTGATAATATATCAATATAGGGTTGTTTCTAATACACCAAAATATCGATAATTATCCGGATATAGGATATAGTTATTTTCTGGTCACGGTGCACTGAATACAGGAAACGAAAACGTATGGCAAATACTGCTACATGCAACCATGTGTGTGTATTTCCCCGTTTTCTGTATTTTTTGCCATTGATTAATAAATTTTAAATAAAAACCTTTAATTTGAAGAGGAGAGTGCATTTCAGTGCGTTATTAAATTGCCTTTGCTTAGTCTTGTCTTATAGCCGCCTCCGTATGTTTCTAGATCTAGGAATACTCGTAAATGTGAAGAATTTTTTAAAAATGTTGTCCAGATAAATATAAGTGGTACGTTCAGACACGGCGTTATGACATGCACCCAAATATAATATGAAAACAACGTAGCGCAGCAGATGTAGAAATAGACACTGCGTGCCCAATTATCTGTTGTAGTTTCCGTTGTCAATAGTTTTAACCATGTCAGTCTGTCCGGTTATACGCGACCTAGTCAGGTATTTAATTTTTTAGCTTTAAAACAATTATAAATATTTTGTATAAGTTACTTAAGGGGTTAAGGGACTACACAACTTTTTTTAAATCGATTTTTGTATCTTTAAAAATTTTGTATACTTTTAAGAATGTCTTAACTTAAGCCCTTTAAGCATAACCAACCATTAGCCAACCCGAAACCTAAAAACTTCATTTCCAATCGGCACGCGACAGAACTCGGATCGTTTTAAATATTTTCACTTTAAATTTATACCACATCAATATCTAGTGAACGAAGAATGGATTTTTCGGCCAATAAAACGATCTTTAATTGTTGTTCAATATACGTTATCAAACGTATATATATACGTGTATTTCGTATGGAGTATTCATGCCGTTATGGAAAAAATATAAGAAAAGCATTTCCACTTTATTTTTATTTTTTATTTAACATATCTTTCATTTATAATAATCAACAAACGGGATTTAAAAAAAAAAATATATTTAAAGCAATTTTCATTTTCTCTGCCTGGAAGTAAAAATATAAACTATATTTGGCAAAAAATATTTATTTAGTTGTGTGTCCATAATTTTTAAATACTGCAGCACATCTCTGAGGCAGAGACCACCAATTTGGAGCACATTGAAGGCTCGATGGAAATTCATTCTTCCTGGATTTTCTTTCACAAATGCTCTCTGTTTATGGTTTATGTTTATTCACCAAGACGCTTTTCTATGATCGCCCACAAATGCTCAATAGGATTTAAGTCCTATGGGGCGGGCCAATCCATTAAATTACTCTCAATTAGCCTTATAGGCCGCGTATCAAATTTTTTTGGTAGTTGCTCTCTTGTACTACAATTTTCTGGGATATATATAATACCCCCAAAATATGCCCTTCTGCATTTAAGTAATGATGTGCTTCCTCTCCCCAATGATGCTAATAAAAAACCATAAAAGATTAATTTTACAAAAATTTTCGGTTATTACAAAAAAAAAACCTTTTGCTTTAATTGTAAAGGGAATATCCAAAGATTTCAACAAAATATGTATTCATTTATATTATTTCCAATTAATGGCTATGCACTTCCAAAGTTGCAAGCGAAGTACGCCCCAAAAGGAGATTATAAACATACCACCGTAATCAAGATTGCTTCCACAGGGGTGTTTCATGCATATTTTTATACCCTTATCTTAGCAGCTAGGCTTCAAGTAAACGAGAAATTTTTGTTTCTATTATTTTTTCCATTACTATATGTATATAACAAAAAATTGAAAAACCTCTCGAAAGTGCTCCTTAATTTTTATTTAAAGATACAAAAATGAACGTCTCATGTGTTAACCCCTAAAGAAAACCACAAAGACATCTTGGCATGTTGGGCCCGCATTCTTCTCCCATATGACAGAAGTGCAACTGCCTACAAATTTGTTCACAAATTATTTCCGAAAATTTGTAGTAGGAGGAATTATTGGACACAAGCGATTTGCTGGTTGAATAACTCCGAAGAAATATGTCAATCAGTGATTTGGATAGGCAATTACTAAAATGCTTAGTTTAATTACTTATAGTATAATATAATTAATATTATAATGCTAAATTACTATTATGTGTGTATTTGATCAAATACCAGGGACAAACGCCTAATAAATAACAGGTCCAGTAGAGTTTTTTTTTGGTTTCCCGAAGCTAGCATCCTTTCCGGGTTTTTTATATTTGTTTATTATTATTATATTATTATTGGTAATTTTTTTTTAGCACCTTCAAGCCGCCCAACAGTCCCTGGCTCGTGGGGGGAATGCAAATCCGATGGCCGTTAATGTGGCCATATCCAAGTACAAGCAGCAAATTCAAAATTTACAAAACCAAATAAATGCACAACAGGCTGTTTATGTTAAACAACAACAACAACAGCAAAATATGCAACCAAATTCACAACAGCAACAACAACAGCAGCAACAACAGCAGCAACAACAACATCCGTCGGCACATTTGAATACTTCTAATAATGATTATTTAAGAGGTCATGACGCTATTAATAATTTGCAAAATAACTTTACCGAACTCAATATAAATAAGGCAAGTAATTATTAAAAATTATAATATATAATTATTATTTTAAATACTTTTCCACAGCCATCGGGCGGCTATCAAAGTGCATCTAATCAACAATCCCGTTTAAATCAATGGAAGCTTCCAGTATTAGACAAGGATATCATAATAAATCCGGATAGTTCGGATTTCTCACGTGCTCCCGGTGCCACGAAGCAAAATTTGACAAGTAATTCAAGCAATGTTAGCTCTTTGGGCTTACAAAACGATAGGTAAGTCTTTAAAATAAACTTAGTTTAGATCAGGGTTCGCCAAAACGGCTACGTTTCCTATCCCATGGGGTAGCAGCTGGAAGAGCAGGCAATCGTAAGGCAATCCGCTTTCCCTACCCTTCTAAAATTTATCTCAACGTAAAAGACTAGCCTAGTGGACTTTATCTGATCGCGAAATTCTAACAGGGGGGTAAAACGCCAATTATATTAAATAGTAAGCATTTTTTATTTTAATAAATCGACAATTATTTTGATATATTGGTCAGAAGTAGAGACAAAACGTAGTTCGGTTTGATATATTGGACTGTGCCGAAGTAGAGACAAAGCTTAGTGTAACCACCAACCATACAGCATATAGACTAGTCATTTCATACAACGAAAATGGATACAAAAATCCATTTTTCCAGAGCATGATACAACTATACAAGGTAGTCTCGTCGTGAAAATCTGGTACCTCTACAATCGTCGCAATGAGTACGAGTGAGAGGGTGTGTCTAGTAGGTGCGAGCGAGAGGAAAAAACAGTGTGTGGATTAACCGTTAGATGGTGACTGGGGTTTTTAAGTTGCCTTTTATAATAAAACGAGCTGACATCACTGTTACAATTTAGGTTTTAAGATTTTTTAATGGTTGTTTTAAAATGCGTTTTTTTCTTTCTTTTGTTTATTATTCTTTATTCTAAAATTTATTCTATATTTTAGTGCCTTTATAAACTTTACACATGTTTCCGGTAAACATTACAAAAAGTCATGATTGCATAGGGGTTACCTTAAAAAAAAATTCGTCTGCAGGCGTGCTCTCGAGTCAAAAAACGAAGACGCACTGAATTGAAAACCCGACCGCTTCGGCACCCGACGAGACTACCTCGTGTAATTGTATCGTGGATACACGATCGTGGACAAGAGACTACATCGTGTAATTGTATCGTTATATAAACAAAAGCAAAACTGTAATCTGTAATCAGCTGTATTCGTTTCCCCCCGCTCCCCTAAAAATCACACATCGGTTGGGTATGCAGGCACTCTCCGCTCGTAGAACAACAATAGATGATTTGGTTTCAACTTTTCTGAACCACCTAAAAGAAGTTAGTGCTTTAGTGACGCCGAGGGAAAAATGCCCTGTTCCTTCGAAACGAAATAACCACGCATGTATGCATCCGTGTATGTGAAGAAGATATTATTATTAGAAAGATGTTTTTAAAATATTATGCAAAAAGAGACAAATATATAAAATATAATTTGTCTTATATATTTTGGATACTATCGATATTTTAAAGGTAACTTCGATATATCAAACAAGATGATATTTTTGATATGCAATTAATGCGATATTTTTGTTAATATATCCTATCAGACTTTTCTCTTATTTTATACAATCATTATTTTGAAAAAAAGTGTGGGTCGATTCTATTTAAATCTGGCTTATGGACCAATCTTCTGTTGTAGCTTTTAATATGAATAGTTGTGAATGTTATTTTATATTCGTTGTGCTGCTATATTTTTTTTACATTTACCGCAATCCCTTACATCGCGTTTTTATTGTTGAACTTTTATTGAAAACATAATAGATCAAAATAAAGATTGGAGAATAATTGAACAGAGGTTAATGAACAAAATGTGATATTCTTTCTGATCTCGTTTTGCATCTACCGTTTTTAGGAAAATAACAAAAGTGTAACAAAATTATCCGATACATTTCATTATTACGGCTAGAGAGAAATGTTTGGTGCTGATTATTAGTTAGTAAAATATTTTAATTTTGGGTCCAAAGATGTCTAAGAGAGAAAACCCAAGCTGCCTGATAAGAATAAATATCGCATATTAATAGAACTCTACGATCCACGAAGAAATATTGCTAGAGCAATTTAAAAAAAATAATTTTGAGACAAACTAGGATTCGTCGGTATGAAATTTTAATTTTATTTTGTTTATGAAGGTTTCATCAATATTTTTATTTATATCATTTTTTTAATGATGCCAATGATAAAGAGATTTTTGGACAAGCGTGCGGTGATCTTTAAACTATTCATTTTTGATTAAATATTTTAAATATTGTTTGACTTTAATGAAGAGATAATTTCTCCGAAATAGTAGGGGTGGAGAAAACCCCGAAGTTTTTGTACATTATGTATTGCCATTGACCTTAAAATCCCATATACCGATCAAAAGGTATCCTTTAAGTTGGGCATACTTTGATTACAAAATTAGTTTAGAAGAAATGACGTTACCACAATTGTCTTAATTAAACACTTCCCTGAAAAGATTTATATTAATAATAATAATAAAAAAGAAGATTTGGGCGGCATTTGAATTTATTTTATTGTTTATCAAATCCTTTGTCAAGCGTTAAACCAATTCCCAAACGAGATTATTTCTGAAGTTATATTTATTTGATGTACGTGCTTTTGCATTAGAGTGTTCCTGTATAATTATTTTTCAATAGGCTCGCAGCAGGACTTTAATTTTTAAAATATTTATTTATTTATTATTTCCCTTCAAACAGCTAAATAGCGGGTACTTTTTTAAACAAGAGAAAATGTTGCTTGGAATTTTTCATCTTACCGTTGCTGCGGAATTATGTACAATATGGTCATTGATTTAAAAAAAACGTTTTACTCATACCTACATAATTTTGAAATTGAATTCTTGTTTATTATTATTAAACGGGGGTCATATGTCCGATATAGAATCTTTTCATTTCGACCTATAGGTAATAATGTATTCTTTTTGTGCCATGTTTAGAGGCAGAGAGGAACCTACGGAAACGTGCCACATGTCGTTGAAATTTCATTTATTAAAATTGAAATCATTTCAAATTTTGGTTATGATTTTTATTCTGTTATCTATGACCCTAAACGGTTCTCGACTTCTTGACGTAACGTTATGCTAAATTTTTAAAAGAAAAGGAAACAGAACACCCGCATATGTTACAAAGGTTGAAGAAGTCGAGATTTTGTATTTTTATAGGCTTTTCAAATGTTTATGACTATCAAAATTAATTTGTCAAAAAAGTATTCCAAGTTCAACGCAAAGTCAACAACACCAGCAAGACGTAGAAAGTTTAATATCTGTGAAATAATGTGAAATATTATTTATTATTTTATTTGATTTAGTACTTGGTCAACTGGTCGCAACATTGGTGACGGTTGGCCCGATCCCACAACCGAGAATGAGAATAAAGACTGGTCAGTAGTTGCTCATCAGCAGCCAAGTTCGGCAGCAGCAGCAACTGCTTACACCGATTTGGTTCAAGAGTTTGAGCCGGGCAAACCATGGAAGGTAATACTGTACATTTGCAATAAAATCAAAACATATCCCAAGCAGATGTTTGCTTTTTAAGGGTTCTCAGATCAAAAGCATTGAAGATGATCCCAGCATTACACCTGGTAGCGTGGCACGATCTCCATTATCCATCAATCCAACGCCAAAAGATGCTGACATTTTATTCACTAATACTACTGCGACAACTACCGGCAAAAATTCACCGACTGATTTGCCGCCATTAAGTTTATCGTCATCAACATGGAGTTTTAATCCAAATCAAAATTTTCAGAGGTAAAATTGATTTTATATTTATAAACCTTTACAAACATATATATTTAATTGATTTTTGTATATATGTAATCTGTATATCAGCTACATAAAAGTTTCCCCAAAAATAAAATTGTATATCATGTACCTGTATCTTTTTTTGGTCAGTACCACCAGCCGAGTCGGTTTAGCCATGTCCGTCTGTACGTCCGTGTAAAACAACAGATCTTGGAGGCTGTAAGAGCTATTCAATTTGGTGACAATATCTGTTCCCCGGAAATCAAGTTTGTTTATGAACATGAAAAGCGTATCAACAAACAACTTTCGATCTAAAGTAAATTTTTTTTTAAATCGGATTATAATCATGGGATTTATTAAAAAATAAAGTTTCTGTGTATTCTGGAATTCTTTAACACCTACATATGTGTTGGCAGCAGCAATGGGTGTTGCTCAACAAGTTTCTACCTTTTAATATTTAATGAGTTTAATTTAAGTTATTCATAAATTAGGGCATAATTGGACAAAGTACAGAGTACAGGGTATCTCCCAGCCTAGTACACTCGACTATGGCATTCTTAATTGTGTGGTTTTAGTTGAAAAATATTTAACTACATTAAATTGTACATATTAAGTTAAGATATACAAAATAATATGAATCTTTACTTTACCACATAATTGTTTAAAATTGATGATCTAATAGTTGGTCGGATAACACTCAACAATGTGCTGCCACATCGGAGCTTTGGACGAGCCCTCTAAACAAATCATCTACGCGGGGTCCGCCTCCAGGATTGACTGTCGCTACAAATAAACCGGGCAACGGTGGAGGTAGCACATCGTCTACACCTTCTTCAACAGCTAATGGCTGGCTACAACAGACTCCTCGAAGTGGCGGGGGCGCCAGTGTCCAACCATCAAATACAACTTGGACTTCTGCTAGCGGTAATACATCTTCTTGGGGCTCCAGTTGGTTACTTCTCAAAAATTTAACAGCCCAGGTATGTTTTTAACCATTTTAATATTTATAAATGACACAAATATTTGTTGAATATTAATTGGTATAAATTTTAAAATTAGTGTAGAAAGGATAAAGCAATAGAGGCCCGAGCTTACACTTATCTATACCATTACAGATGGAACAATTGGTACAATTTCAACATTAAAGTGTATATATATAAGTGTATTACTGATCCGTAATTGTACTTTTGCTGTCGTTTCTGAAAATCTGATAAAACATAGGAGTCAGTTATTATACAATAAAGGTCAAATTTTTTATATGCAAAGAGCCGAGAAAGGGAAGAGCTCGTAGTGGGTCATTGTAGCGTCAAGTGAGGTGTGGGGATAGCACATGTTTTTTTCATGAGACCAAATTGAGGAAATCTTATTGGCTTACTTCAATAAGACCAACGAGTATAGAACTAAATAGTTATAATAGTCTGAATCAGGCAATGGCAGCAAATATAACGAAAAAAGTGTGCGCAAAGGGACTACATAGCCAAAAATTAAAAAATATCGCGTTAAAATTCGTGCCCTCCTAAGAAGAATGACTAAAGAACAAATTAAAAATTTTTTGTCCGTGGTCCATGACACTATCTTTGTTGTTGAAAAGTCGAGATCGCGGACATCGCGACCTTTTCTTGTCTCCTCTTTGACGTCTATTTTCAATAGATGTTGTTGTTACCCTTCTTTAAGGATGGCTGGGTCGTTTGTCCCGACTTGCTGGCGCCACGGAAAGAGCAATGGGAGCTGAAAGAGCCACTACGCGCCCATCATGGGTCTAAATAAAATTGTTCAATGCTTTGCCTGTCATACTCTTGTATTTAATTCAATTTAGTTGTGCTGCCCTGTTTGTTTTGCATCTTTTTGCATTTCTTTTTGTGCTTCATTTCTTTATCTTCTTATTAAAGTTAAGTTACTTCTTATACATTTTAACTTACTGTAGAGTAATTACTAATTTTAGACTTTTTTTCAGATTGATGGCCCTACATTACGTACATTGTGTATGCAGCATGGTCCCCTTGTAAGTTTTCATTTGTATCTAAACCAAGGAATTGCCTTATGTAAATATACTACGCGCGAGGAAGCCAACAAGGCGCAAATGGCGTTAAATAATTGTGTTCTCGCCAACACAACAATATTTGCCGAATCTCCGAGCGATAACGAAGTGCAGAACATAATGCAGCATTTACCACAACAACAAGGAACTCCCTCCTCTGCAAACTCGAGTGTTGGAAGTAGTACAAGCACCTCTGCTCCATCCAGCAGCAATGCCAGTAGCAACGGAAATGGTAACGGCGGCAATGGCAATAGCAGTAACAGTGGGAACGGTGTTTCTAGCAGCAGCGCGAATCCAAACTCTAGCGTTAACAACTCGAATCTACTTAATGCTGGCAGTGGAGTGGGTAATGTGACAAATGCATCAAGTGGAACTAGCTCTGTAACGAGTTCTGTTAGTGCAGCAAGTAATGGCGGCGGAGCGGTAGGAAGTGGAACAACCGTTGCTGGTTCAAAGAGTAGTGGAAACGCTTCTAGTAATGTAGCGAACAGCAGCAGCACCAATAATTCGCAATGGCGTCAAACTAGCCAAAATCAAGGCACAAGACCATCCGGCCGAGAAGCGGATTTTGATTATGTATCTCTCGTTTATTCCATTGTTGATGATTAAAAAGATCATCTTTGACTATATCGCATTCTGTGACTATAAAACAAACACACACCCAAAAAAGCTTCAAAATGATTCGAAAGTAAAGACCATGTTGTAAAGAAGAAAAATTTAAATAGATATATATATATATATAAACAAAAAATATGGATACGACTGATAGACGAAAATGGACTTAGAATTTTTTGTATGATGCCCGTAGATTTATTTTTCTTCATCGCGTTCATAGATTTCTAATAAAAAACTTGTATCTGTGTAAGTTTACATTTAAATCCAAGATATAAAAAAAATTAGTTGTCAAACAAAAAAAAATGAAACAAAGTGTACTACTTAAAAGCGAGAAAGCATTACCTTCCTATTTAAGTAGAAGTGGTTTTACTCTTGATTCTTAAATTGAGAATATACCAATTCTCAACAAGATATATACTGTAATATGTGTGCGCTTTCAAAACTCATATATAATGTATGCATCTTCACATAATATACATATAAATGTATGTGTTATATGGAAAAATTAAATATATTTTCCGATAACGAACTGAAGTCAAATGTGTGTCGCGGTAGCATATATTTCAGGGACAACGTCTTAATGTAATTATCGTAATCTCTGAAGCCTTGACATAGGAACAGAACAGAGAAGACTAGAAGATGCATATGATGTACATATATGTCTGTATGTAAAAGGCTACAGCGTCCTATTTTTGCTGCTTATACGATAAAAAACCTAAACAACAACAACTAAATCATGCGTGTTTTTTGTGTTTCCTCCAATTAAGGATAAAATACCTGTGTTATATTCATTATAGGAAGTTATAATCTTATTACGGTTTTGCTTTCATTAAAGCATTCCCACCGAAAAAAAAACAAAATTTCGGTTATACATTATATAAAATCACAATAAAAATATCAATGAAGTTAAAATTTATTATTGCCTTATAAATATTATTTTTGTGGTTTCCTTAAAATATGTTTTGTTTCACTTTCAGGAACAACTTCCATTTTAGTCATGAATTCACGGTGCTTAAGGCCTCAGCTTCCTCTTGTCGCACTTAAGAATTCGTTCCAATACTCTGCCTTTAGACGGATTCGCTGGCCATTCTATGCTTCTACTCGATAGCTCACCCAGATTATTATTTTTATCTCGGGCACGTCACCAAAGCGTCTGCGCAGTCTATTTACTGGCCCTCGGCGACATTCGAAGTTCCTGATTGCAATAATGCACGAATCCGTCGACATTATGTTATGTGCCATCTCCAGATGTGCCTATCTGACAAAATTACGGGCCTCCACGGACTGTACGGTATACACAATGCGGCATCAACTGTCGTAAGCTCGCATAACTGTTCATCTATAGAGCATTTAGTCATTTCATACAACGAAATAGCTCTTTCTTTTTACGCTCTCGCTCTCATTAGCCGTTCAGATCAGTTCATTCGCAAAGAGGCGTATCTCGAAGAAGGTTGGTCTGCGCTTGAATTAGCTTTTGTATCTATGCGTGTTTATGTATTCACATACACGCATGTGTGCGTGGTTCTTTCGTTTCCAAGCCAGCAAGAATATTTTGTCTTGCAAATTATCATACTTGGTACTCTAACAATATGGACGTATTCAGTATTGGTGTAATGATAAAAAGATGAATAGTATGTGTTAGATTATATTTTTTAATATTTCAGCATACTTTTTATATTTGTTTTAGAAATATGAATCTGTGATATGAGTGAAATGTTTTGCAGAGGCCGTGCATCTCAACGGCCCGAACTTGTCCAAGACCTAAATAATGTAAAGAACACCGAAACAGTCCCACGGCATCTATCTCTTTACGCCAAGTCGCAAGTCGGTGTGATAATGAGGCAGTACAGAAATCCCAATGGATCCCAGTAGGTCGATATCATCATGCTCAAATATTC
The DNA here is from genome assembly GCA_018904695.1 of Drosophila parvula. Taxonomy (NCBI): domain Eukaryota; kingdom Metazoa; phylum Arthropoda; class Insecta; order Diptera; family Drosophilidae; genus Drosophila; species Drosophila parvula. Next base: position 632 of record JAEIIG010033113.1, on the reverse strand, counting down.
CCTTTTCCCTATATACTCGATCACCGTTCAGACCGCAACTTGGGATTCGGTAATACTCCACATTGAACTGAAGTCATCCGTGGTATCTTTGGAGGTATCTCCATGGTCGCTCAGAGCTTAAGTCAGGTAGAAATTTACCTGTCCATGATTTCTCCTAATCTACACATCTAGACTTGCGTCAAAATGTCTGGTCCAATAATGAAAAGCCATTATCTTTATAAATGATTTTATTGTTTTTCAAAGTATTCTCTAGCAAGATTTATACTTTTTTGCATGCGCTCAAACCAATTGTCGATACACTTTCCACTCCGATTGGGGCATTTCCAAAGCATGTTTGAACGACCTTCACTACCGATCGTCGGCCACGATTGAATTTATTAAACTAATTTTTCACAGTTCTTTAGGATGCACACTGGTCCCAATGTAAAAAATTTTTGCATAAACTAGAAAAATGAAGTTACACATCTCTACTATATAAAAATAAGTCCAAATTTCCTCCCTGACGATATAACTCCAGAACGCACGACCCGATTTCCACAGTTTTGCATTCGTTGGAAAGGTCTCGGGTGCCTTAAGGTTTATAGCAAACAAAGATCAAGAAAAATTGCAACAGGAAAGCGGGAAAATCATTT
>JAEIIG010033110.1:0-10620 GCA_018904695.1 Drosophila parvula | reverse complement strand
ATACCGAAAAGTGCTTATGGGAAGTGCTTTGAGGATTGGAAAAACCGTTGGCATAAGTGTGTTGTATCTGAGGGGGATTACTTTGAAGGACAACATAAATATTGATAAATAAATTAATAGTTTTTCTTGAAAATACAAAGTCACCTTACTTCTTGAACACACCTCGTATGTATGTATGTACATATGTATGTATGTATTACAAAATTGATTGGTCCAATTAATGCCAAATTGGTTGGCTGAGGTTGTAAAACGAATGTAAATGATATAGTACTAAATTGTGATCTCTTTCTGTTTGTGCACGCATCATTTTTGTAATTGAAAATTAGAGCATTTTATATTATTTTGTGTCCCCGAAATTTCATCAGTAGGGGGTAGAAACTGTCATTTATCCTGTAAAGCATTTAATATACAATAAGAGTGTCTAAAAATGTGTATGCAGCTTAAGTGAAATTTTTTTTGTCAGTCTGAATTGTTTTTATAATTTTGACCTTAGAGTGACCTTGACCATGTTGACCTTTTGGGGTCAAACGCACTTGGGATTCGAATTCAACGACCCGAAAAATATAAATCCCGGTGACGCAAAGCTTAGCGTACTAAGTATCTATCAGTCAAAGACTTTCGCTTTATAGCCTCCTATGTATGTATGTACATATGTATACCCGAGAAAGTGTAATAACATAGTATGTTAAGTCCATATGTACATATGTACATATATATTTTTTTGATTAATCGTGCTGTGTTTTTATTTAATACTGTTCATCGTGGACAATCATTAAATGTGATAAGAATAACTTGACAATTAGGTATTATATATTTATTATTACGTCCCAGCATCAAGCTTATCCCGTGGGAGGTCCAAAAGATACCGAGCCTTCTGGTCCGATCGCTGTTGTCCAGCAGATTTTTCGTCATGTTGTTGGGGATAGTCGTGGAGTCTCGGATGTATCGCTGGCTGCTTCTCTTTAGTAAAATATATGTACATATGTACATGTGATTTATTATGATATATGATTTTTCTCCTATGTGTTTATGTTTAGTTTTATTTATTTAGTCTTACTATTGTATTTTAAGCCGACTTTCTATTTATTTACTCATTGACAACAATATTTCCCGAAAATGTACCGTTTTTCCACTTAAAATTGTGTAGAGTTTTGTTTTAAATAAATTACTTCATTATAAAATATTTTATTATTTTGCGGCAAAAAGATTTGTGAAAGAATATGGATATTTTGTAGCAATAACTTGAATCGCGAAGATTGTAAAGTAAGAAAACACAAAATACGAAGCAGTTTTCTTAAATTTGGCCTCGAATGTACAGTGTGCCACTACTACTCATGATACAGCAGGGGATTTCAAATTAATTTGCAAAATTATCCTTTATTTAAAGATAAAAATCAAGTACAAATTTAGCTTGTTGCACTTATATTAATATAGTCACAATTTTTGTTAACTTAAAAATAAGAAATTATAATTTGACGGCTTAAAATTAAATTTCATATCTTGTCGGATTTCCCTTAATTTTTTTATTTCTAATTTTGCGACCCATTATGTTATTTTTCTACTGATTACATACGTGATCTATTGGCTTGATGTCGGGGATCTATGGTGGAGGATTTAGTAAGTGAAGAAGATTGTAGACCGACCAGAGGAGAGTGTTCAATTGTTCATTGTCTTAACAGAAGTAACCCAATGCGATCTGCAATTCGTCGAATATTTATTTTTATGAGATCAATGTATGTACATTAATTTATAATGATTAATAAATTATATTATATATAACCCATTATTTATTTTTTGTTTTTTTTTTTTAGTAAAGAAGTTTTTTGTAACTTAATTTAAAATCATCTGAAGTGTCATGATTTTAGTGCCAATTTGACAATATTATCTCACTTCCACATCTGGAAGTCAAACTTTTTTTATTTATATCTTTAAAACTTATATTTAGAAATTGCTCTGTAGTTTTTTTTTACTTCCTTATATTCTTAGTTTTAAAGAAGTTATAAAAATGTGAAATTAAACAATTTATACCAATCACCCACATCTGTTTTTGTAACTGAGTCATGCAGGCCTGTGTAATTGAACAATATCAACAGTAGCTCTACAACAGGCGTAGTAAAAGGAATAAAAAATGCGGAGCCAGATAAAAAACAACAAAACCGTCGCAGCCATAAGACAGGCAGAAATGTGCAGAATGAGTAAAGGAAATACACAGACAAAATTCGTACTTGATTCAAATTTAAATCTTTCATTTCTTCAGTCAGACTAAAAAACAAATCACAACATTTATAATCAGTGCAGAGGCCTGTGGCAGCGAAATTCCCTTAAAAATTGTAGTTTTGAGTTTGTTGTGTATGGTCCAAAACTCAGACTTTGATGTTGCATTTTGAAGAATTCGGGATTGTGGCATTTTTGGCTCCTCCTAGACGACTATTTTCAAAAGCATTGTTTATACCCGGTACCCATAGGAGGTACAATGGTATTATATCACAATGGTGTCAACCGATAATGTATGCAAGGAAGCATCTCAGACCCTATGAAGTATCTATATTCTTAATCAGCATCATCAGGCGAGTCGATTTAGCTATGTCCGCCTGTCCTTTCAACTCGGAGACTATTAGAGCTAGAGCTATTCAATTTGGGGAAACATTTATATGATATATGTTGCGCGCAGATCAAGAAATGGGCCACGACCACTTCTGCCCTCACACACATATGTATAAAGAAAAAAGGCTAAGTTAATAGTGAATTTTGTTTAAAATCGAATTGATATCGAATAAGGAGAATATTGCGGTCGTTTTCCGAAAAGTTTAGTAAAATCTGATAATAAACATGGGAGTTCTTAAAGTTTCTAGTTTTGTGTTGCCAGCAAAAATAGGATGTTCAGCATGTTCTGGTTACATTTGTTTTTGTTTTTTTTGGCTTTTGCCCAAAATTGTTCAAGCTAAATTTTTCTTCGCCACAGGCAAAGTCATTTAGCTATGTATGTATGTAAATGTAGTTTTAAATTCTCTTACAATGATATGGGTACCAGGTATCTTACAGTCGACCACATACGATTGAATCTTTCTTACTTGTTTTGTACTGTTTCACGGATAGCTGAGCGTGAGCTACTATCGTCTGGGACTTCTAAAAAAATAACGGGAAGAGCAGTAGGAGGAGAAAGATCCACTGCGTGCCCATATAGGATCTACAATGTTTGGAACATACCTTATCGTAAATGTAGCATATTACAGTGTTTGTTTAGACTTCTTAGCTTCTGGTACTTTGTCAGAAAAGTAAAAGTAAATTAACTGTCAATTTGCGTTACAGATAACTAGGTAAATCGATTGACTTTTATCGATTTAAGGAACATCAAATAAAAAAGAACCCCTTGACGAGGTAAGATAAAAGTGACGATTTCAAACATTTATAATGTCAAAATTTGTGAAGAATAATGGTTATACCAAAAAACTAAAAATGATTTTTTAATTAAGTTCCAATTTGGTATTCTTCGATTTAAAGGCTTGCAATATCAGCAAAGTGCCGATAACTAAAAACATTATTAACGACACATATAGGGAATCTAGCTATGGTATCTCACAGTCCAGCACACTCGACTGTAGCTTTCAGACATGTTTAAAAAAATTATTAGTTATGAATTTTAAATAAATTCATATTTATGTAACTAGCAAATGCTTTACAATACCTATCGATCATAATATATCTCTATCGTAACAGATTTTCAATTCTCCTGATTTATATAGAGTCTATAGTAAAGAATCTGAAGTTTTGAACTAGCGATTATTGCTAGGTGAGGTCCTATTGCACCTGAGTATAACATCATTCGTTATGATATGGCCTCTGACTTAAAATAAAACCAGTTATATTTTCCAACTGGTAAGCATGGGATAAAATAGTATTTTTGTAAGTACATATTCGTTTTTATGTAAAGAACGAAATGTAAGATTGCAAAAATCTTATCCTACATTTTTTTTGTTTTTAAACGATTTGGTTAATCTTGAATTTATAATTTTCGTTCTTAATATATATCAACAACCATATTTAAGATAGCAAACCAACCTTAATTTATTATCATCAGGGTATTATATCTTAGGCAATAAGACAAACTTAGTACATACATATGTAAATAGTAAAATAACCTTCTACTCTACACATACCGGGCATAGAAATTACCTGATATATTAATTATTATTGAGATATTATTAATTATTATAAAATTATTATAAAAGTATAAATTATAGTATCTGTTGGAGCTGGATCTGAACCGTAAACAGCGTTTAATTTTAAGAATAACATGTCTGTGCGGCATGCACCAAGCGCAAGAATCGGAGAGCTGAAGCGGCTGGCAATGTCAGCCACGCCCACACGTATCTGACCAGACCTCCATTTCGTCCTTTTCTTTTCAGATCTTCGCTTTCCCATTTGCTTCGTCCGTGAGTTTTTTCGGCGTCGCGGCACTTCCGCTTTTATGGACATTTAGATGCAAAGTTTCTGGCATAAAAATGGCGTGGCAGATAATTTTCATAATTTTCAACTACATTTCATTGTGCGAACTGTTTAGGGCGTGGTTGCCAGTAGTCCTGGCAGCAGAACTGGCTGCAGTCCTGCCTGTCGTTGCCGGTCCACTCCGCTTCGTCCTCGTTCGTCCGCCTCGTTATTCTCCGTTTTATTTTCGTGTGACACTGTAAAGGAAGCTTCACTGCAAAGAGTGGGAGCCAAAGTCAGAAGTTGGTTTTTATTAGAGCAGGGCTTGCTGCCTGGCAATTCGGTTGGTCGTTTTGCTGTCCTTTCAACGCTGTATGGCCGTGGCAGTGCATTATATTTTATTAGGCTGCCCTGGCGAAATTTATGAACTCGATGAGTACACTTTAAGCTATTCGGCAAAGTGCAACAAATTCCATGCCCGAAAGTATGCCGCGAAACCTTTCATGATTAAAACGCGGAGTCTATTACTCAAGTCATTGTATAGTTTCTAAACAAATCTTGCTATATAGTATATATGTATATTATCGATGTGTCATCTAAGCATATAGTCGAGTATTAATTTGAGGATCTGTTATAGTACTATCTATTTAGGTCCCAAGCTGTCGAACATTTGCTTCTGTGGGTGGCGAGAGCCTTATAAATGGTCTCACTCCGAGGGATCTTTTTTGTGACCGTGGAAATCGTAGGTGGGTAGGTTTAAATGGTGGCCATGCAACATCATGTCTTTTCTCAATGAAAGTGATATTTACTATTTACTAAATCATTAAACAATTTTAAATATAAACATAAATTATAAATAAGTCAGTTCCTATTTATACCAGATTGGCTGATTAACAGGGCTCTGTTATTATTTCGCTTTCGGATACATTTTTACCTTTTCTATATCTTTATATATCTTTAAATGGTGATTTTCTTTTCCGTCAGATAGCTAACAAGCAGTTTTGCAGTGAGGGTTGAGACTTAAAAGACAATAAAGTAATTTTGAAAAGAAGAAAACCTTGTAAGAAGTAAGAAGAAACCAGCTAAGAAAAAACAGCTCTATAAGTCGAGGTTGATCATGTAATAATACATATCGCAAGATATAATCGGACAGGTTTAATTGTGATATAAATATATCATTTTGGCCTGCAAAGAGACGGTTATGGCCGTATTGTTCTTTCTTGTTTTCAATGCCTTTTTTTAGTTTTTAATTTTTCTGTAAAATAATACAGCCTTTAGCGTGTTGATGATTATAATTATTTCATGGTATAACTTTACACTGAAAAAAAAACTGAAAAATGAACGCGGCATGCTTAATTTTCAGAAAATTTGGTGTCCTCCTTCATGGCATTTTATTTGTCCTCGCAAAAAACTCTAAAATCTTGTCTGCCTTCTTAATATCCAAAGAACTCATTAAGCAGAGTGATGACACTCCGTTTAACAGACACTTTATCTTAAAACTGCGGCTTTAAGCTGACAATAAGATTTCAAAAATTTTAAGTTGTCAAGTTGTGCTCCGACGTACACTAACTACTTCTACTTCGTAGAATAAATACAATACAAATTTAATTTGGTATAATTGATGGTTTTCTAATGCTACTAAAACAAAGACTTTTGAAATGTTATCTTAATCGCAATAGGAACGAACACTACATTTAATAATAATTTAATTTATTTTTATTTTATGTGTGCAGTTTTTTTTGTTAGGACCTTATTGATTGTACTAACCATCAGATTTTAAAATTATATCGTTTATAATAATGGGGGATAGTCAGCAGAAAGTTGTTACAGGAATAAATATATATGATCTTGTAATGGTGTACAATTTAAAATATTTTTAATTGAAAGTTTGACATAATAAGCTAAATAGTAGACAAATCATGGAGGCAGCGCTGACTTAATATTTTTTGGTACTTATGGTTATCCATTCTACATTTTCTTTTACGCATTATTCACCGCTTATATTTTAAACTGGCCTGCACAACAGCAAAGAGAGTTTAGATTTAGTTGCCGATTACACTAGATTTTTACACCCAAAAGTGATATTAAGACGTCCTGTATTTCGACCTAACTCCGCACTTATCCTTCGCAAGAAAGTCAATATGTGCCAGCTACGAGTGTCAAATTGTGCACCATTGCTAACGTGTTCTGTATAATTTGATGTGCTCCATTCCTCCCACTTTTTTTATTTTGTCTGATACTTGTGTCGAAATTGATTTATCAGCAGGTGCAATAGTATGTAAGCTTTTTTCCTGAACGACATTGCCTATTTGCCCATGCGTAACATTTATTATTGAAAAATACGAAGCTCGTGTCTGCATGTGGGTACAAAATGTATGTACATATATAAAAGGCAAACTGTAAACAGAGCCGAATGGTACCTAGTGGTATTTTTCTCTTAATTAAAAACTTATCAAATTTTGCCAGTTCAAGAGCTCCCATGCATGCAACTTACGTGGCTATCTGAGATAAAAGTTCTAATTAGGGTTTGCTGTCACTAGAGCGTGCAGTCCTCTTAATTGCATGAAGTGGCCTTGTGGATGCAAAAACCAATTAAATTTGCTCAAGCAGCCACTTGAACACTGAACATCGATTGTTCCTTTGGTTGGATAATCGGAGTATCGGTTTGCTGTCCCACCGATAGCCACTTAAAACTTTGCTGGCCACGAATTGACCACTCAAAATCAGCGTGTCTGCATTGCGATGCAAATGTCGCACTTTAAAAATAGACATTATTTAAAGATATTTCTAATCGACAGCAAATTGTTCGATTGTTGGGTACTGCGTTTCGCCAGTCCCAGCGTAAGAATTCTGGCAAAGCGGTCATATTTTTCTTACCTAGGCAAGTACGGCCCGATAAGCACTCCATGTTTTTCCGATCATGATCGTAAAACTTTGTCAAATATACAGCCCTTCACAGAAGTGTTTTTGTGCTCATCCCCACTTGTAAATCACCATGGTGGCAGGTTTCTGCTATCAACTTGATTTCTGCGATTTGATTGAGAGGCCATAGCGCGTGCCGAGTGGTTCGGAATTCCTCCGCTTTGTGGGAGTTGAGTAATTCCAGCGAAATAATCTCACACAGCGTGGGAAAGCTTATTAGCGTCCTGTTGTCATAGAGAATCCGTTTTAATCGGTCTGATCCGTCGATAGAACTAATTTATGGTCAATCAAACGTTCAATCCGGCTACGACGTGCACTTGTTCGCAATCACAACAAACTGATTGTGCATCGTCGGAAACAGCCCGTATCTTATCTCGACAGCGATAGCTACCAACGGACCCCCCCTATCAAGCTGGGTCGTGTCACCCCAAGCGATCTGATAACTCAACAATTTGCATCACAAATCACTCAAATGACCAAAGCTTCTTACGATGACGCCGATCGCCTCTTTTCAGCTGCTACAGACCCCCTATATAAGACGCAAAAACGTTCCGCTTCAAATCAATGCGGGACTTGCTTCCAACGAGCAAAAGCATGTTTCTGGCTAGGATTATTGTGTGCCTCGGCTTCCTGGCCTTGGCCACAGCACAGTTTAACACCAACTACAAATCAGGCCGCAGCGGCATGGTCCACCTCTTCGAATGGAAGTGGGACGACATTGCCGCCGAGTGCGAGAACTTCCTAGGCCCCAATGGCTTTGCTGGTGTCCAGGTAATGCGTTAACTTCCCTACCATCGTTCTGATGGGATGTCTATAATTTTGACTTCTTCGTTTTTAGGTGTCGCCTGTCAATGAGAACGCCGTGAAGGATAGTCGCCCATGGTGGGAGCGCTACCAGCCCATTTCGTACAAGCTGGTCACACGTTCAGGAAACGAGGAACAGTTTTCCAGCATGGTTCGTCGTTGCAATAATGCCGGAGTTCGTATCTATGTCGACGTTGTCTTCAACCACATGGCTGCCGATGGTGGTACCTACGGCACTGGCGGCAGCACCGCCAGCCCAAGCACTAAAAGCTTCCCGGCAGTTCCCTACTCCTCACTGGATTTCAATCCCACCTGCTCCATCAGCAACTACAATGATGCCAACCAGGTGCGAAACTGCGAGCTGGTTGGTCTCCGCGATCTGAACCAAGGCAACTCGTATGTGCAAGATAAGGTTGTCGAGTTCCTTGACCATTTGATTGACATCGGAGTAGCCGGTTTCCGGGTGGACGCTGCCAAGCATATGTGGCCCGCGGATCTGGGCGTCATCTATGGCCGTCTCAAGAACCTGAACACGGACCACGGATTCGACTCGGGAGCTAAGGCATACATTGTCCAGGAGGTCATTGACATGGGCGGCGAGGCTATCAGCAAGTCTGAGTACACTGGCTTGGGTGCCATCACTGAGTTCCGGCACTCTGACTCCATCGGCAAAGTCTTCCGCGGCAAGGACCAATTGCAATATCTGACCAACTGGGGCACCGCCTGGGGCTTCGCTGCCTCTGATCGCTCTCTCGTCTTCGTTGACAACCACGATAATCAGCGCGGACACGGTGCTGGTGGTGCCGATGTGCTAACCTACAAGGTACCCAAGCAGTACAAGATGGCATCTGCCTTCATGTTGGCGCACCCCTTCGGCACTCCCCGTGTAATGTCCTCCTTTTCCTTCACGGACACGGACCAGGGTCCGCCCACCACCGACGGCCAAAACATCGCATCTCCTAGCTTCAACAGCGACAACTCTTGCAGCGGCGGCTGGGTATGCGAGCACCGCTGGCGCCAGATCTACAACATGGTCGCCTTCAGGAACGCAGTCGGCTCCGACGGCATTCAAAACTGGTGGGACAATGGAAGCAATCAGATCTCCTTCAGCCGCGGCAGCAAGGGATTCGTGGCATTCAACAACGACAACTATGACCTGAACAGTTCCCTGCAGACTGGACTGCCTGCCGGAACTTACTGCGACGTCATCTCCGGCTCAAAGGTCGGCTCTTCCTGCAGTGGCAAGACTGTCACTGTGGGATCTGACGGACGTGCCAGTATTTATGTTGGTAGCTCCGAGGACGATGGTGTCGTGGCCATTCATGTCAACGCCAAGTTGTAAATAATTGGGACCCAGCCAGACAAAACATACCAAACCCAAAACCTTCAATTGAGATTACTAATTATAAATATAATATATGAAGAGATTATTATCATACGAACATGTATAATTTGCGGAGCATTTAGTTATATCCCATAGCTGATATAAGAAAGATATTTTCAGTTTAATTTATATAATTCAGCTATTTAGTCATATAGCTTTTATATTTTAAAAATAGTTTAAACCGGAGTGTAAAATGCACGCAACAGGCACATAGATGCATCTCTGACGCTGTAAGATCAGATGTACATATATCCATGTGCAATATAATTTCGAAATTCAAATTAAATGTCTATTCGATTTCCGTTATATTTTTTGGGAGGCGCCAGCAAGTCGGCGCAGAAGACCGTCGCTGGTGTCCAGCGATCCACGAAGAAAAGCCACGACAAAATCTATTCAAAATAGACGTCAAATGGGAGACAAAAAAGATCCCTAAGCCCGCGATCTCGAGCTTGCAAAAACAGCTTGCAATGAGTGAAACAGTTGTGATTTGTTATTTAGTGGTTCTTCTTAGGCGTGCACGAAAAAACAAAAAAGACTGAAGAAATAAAAAGTTCCTGAATTTGAGACGCGATATTTTTTAATTTTTGGGAGTGTATGACTGGAACGGGTAGCGGCGTTGGGAGTTGATTTTGTTTTTTTGCCTCGCTGCGCAGTAGCTCTTAGTCTTAGTTTAGTTAATGCATAATGGTCAATTTAACGTAAGGTAATTAGATTTGCTGCTGCAGAGCACTGAACATAGATGAAACATATTTGTTAAGTTTTTAGTTTAGTTTAAATTTTAGAAGGTATCTATAATATGTGAGGGCAGAAGTGAGTATGGCCACATTCTAAAAATGTCTTGATCTGCGTGCAACATACATGAATATTATTCTCAAATTTGGCTTTAGCTCGTATAGTCTCTTAGATGTTTATGTTGTTTCACACAGGTGGACAGACAGACGGACATGGCTAAATCGACTCGCTTGGTAATTCTCGGTTGCCACAAAGCTATAATACCCCTGTACCCTATGGGTAACGGGTATAAATATATTACAGTAGAGTCCGGTTATAGCGACTTTCAAGGGACCGACGATTTTACGTCGTTA
>JAEIIG010033106.1:0-11603 GCA_018904695.1 Drosophila parvula | reverse complement strand
AGCCTCGACCATGTGCCCTGCTTCTACCGTATGATCTTTCACCCGCTCATCTTCTTCACTTTGCTCTACCACCGCCTGCTCAATCTCATTGTATCCATCCCCGTTGTTATCCCGCTGAGTGTCCGCTGCAGTATCCTCGTGGCGCTGTCTTGGTGGAGCACCCGGAACACGCTGCCCCTAATCAGCTATTACCTCAGTCTGGGCGTCATGGTCTGGGCCACGTGCAAGATGCTGAAGACTAAGCAGCAGTTTGTGGACTTCCGCATCTGGTCGGGCCTATTCCTCAGATATGGGGACAACAGCATTGAGGCGGACATTGCGGAGCAGAGATTCCTGCGTAACAATATGAAGCCGTACCTGTATTACTTCTGTGCCTTCATCTGCAACCTGATCGTGTATCCCCTGGTGACCGACGCCTGGCTGCCGCACTCGGAACTTACCATCATTTCCGGTACCTTGACGTTCCTCACCATGGGCGTATCCATGTACGCCTCGTCGCACTTGTTTCCCGACTGGCTGGTCATGGTCTCTTTTGCCGTCAATGTTCTGGCCAAGTATCCGTACGAAATGGACGAAGTAGTCTCCTCCCGATGGCGGTTCCTCGACCTGCGCGTGCCCACCTTCTCATCCTTTGTCATCGGCAATGGCATCGAATTCTGTCTGAATTGCCGCACCGCCCTGTACCTCTTCATTCCGTTGCTGCTGGTAATGATGGCCAAACGATCCCGCTGGCACGGCGTCTACACCTACCTCATACCACACTGTGTCACACTCAGCTGGCTACAGGTGTGCATTGCCACCTCGCAGAGTGCCACCATGTTCGGAGTGGTGCGAGCAGCCCTAGGCCTAGCGGGGATCGTCCTCTTCCTGCCGCTGTTCGGAATTGTGGCACTCCTGGTGCCCGTCTTTATGGCCATCGATAGTTTGGGTTTGGCCAGCGAACAGCTGCGCTGGGGCAGTACAGCGATCGCCTGCGGTCTGGTGGTGGTGCTATCCTGCGTCCTGGCCCTCAATCGAGCCACCCAGAAGTATATAACGATGCTCCAGGTAAGTTTCCTCTCAGCCTTTGTTTGGTGGAATTAATTGCAAGCATTTCCTGCCTTGTAGATTCTCATGGCCATAACCACTGCCTGCTTGCTGGTCTTCCCCTACATGACTTCCAGCTTCAAGGACACACCCCGCTTCAATGCTATGCCCCGGATGGGTCTGAATTCTCTCTCCGAGACCGACACACTGCACTGGGATCGCTTTCATTCGCTGTGCGCCCAGCCCGTTCAGGAGCAGCCGAACAAGATCAAGGCCCAGTTGCGTTGCTCCCATCTGAATGGGCTGCCCGTCACCTGGGAGGGCAGCATCGCCAAGGTGGAGATCTCGAGGGTGTCCAACATACTGGAGGACATCATTGCCAACTATCTGCCCGTGTGGCTGGGCCGGCTGCTGCGATGCGTGCACGGCGAGAATATCTCACAGCACTTTAAATGCGATCCGAAGTTGGACTCACAGTGCGAGGAGTGGCGGAGCGTGATCAAGTCGCTGAAGGCGCAGAGCGGCAGCTGCACGTTGCAGCGTTGGAATCGCTACGAGTACGAGCTGCTGGTCAAAGTGGGCACCACCGGCAAGAGTCGTTTGCTAGGCCGCCCCATCTCCACCGATGTGATCCTCCGGGCACACCATGACTTTGGCAACTTCACCCGGGGCTTGAACGAGGGCGATGTTGTAAGATTCTATGGAACTTTGTACAATTCGAGACTTCTAGCGGATAGAGTTCAGGTGCAGTTAAAGACCATCGAGTGCGTGAATTGCCATTCACCCAACCTGGGCACGGCGAGCATCGAGCGGGCCATAGCCTCCTCGCCTATGGACGCTCGTCTCCAGGATCTAATGAGGGGCATCAAGTACTTGTTAAACGCATTGTTAAATCCGTTAATTACATTTAAGTAAAACAGTAACAAATAAAACAAAGTCAACGATATGAAATCCAGAAGCGTTATCTTTAATTTTAGTTCGGCACTTCCCCCTCTTTAGTAATCTGATGACAGTATAATGGTTATTTTATAATTAATTATATATTCTGAGGGCAAAAGTACCTTCATTTTTGTTCGTATTTGGTCATTGCAGTGTTTCCCAACTAGATTCGTCATTCCAATTGATAAAAATGAAGTTGGAAGCATCTGGTTCCTTTACAAGTGCCCTCCGGCATTTCATGCGTTTAGGTTGATTCGGTAGGGATTTGGATTTCCTGGGTGACACAAGGAATTCATCATCATCCGTAGGCTGTAATAGGGGCCTTTTAGGAAACTTCGATTGCTTCGGGGAATCCAGGATACTGAAACGATCCGAGTATTTGGGGGTAGCAGTCCCTTCACAGGGATGTTTGTCATCCGTCTCCAAGTGTTGATGCAGCTTGCAGCCCTCCGAGCACGTGAACTTTGCTATGTTATTTAGAAACTGGACACCGTCGAGCAATAGCTTCCTGTGGCTTGGATCGTCCACACCCAGCATAACTAGATCGGAACAGACGATGAGCTTGCAGTGGTCAATACTGTCGTATCCCCGCATTAAAAAGCTGTCCATGTACTTTTCCATCGTCAACAGCACTAGCCAATCGCGTACGGCTCGTCGACACATTTTGGTTTTATCCTGGAAAGACCTCGGAAAATGAAAGCTGAAATCTACAATTTTCGTCCAATAACGATATTTGACATTTTGTCGCGCGCCTCGAAATTAATTGGTAAGGAACTTGCCTTAGAATCCAATAGTGTCATCACTAACTAGATTTAATACCAAAAATATATCGATCTGATTTAATATTTAATATTTAAAACCAATATCTTGTACCTATAATACAAAAACTTAAACCTCTAGTGAATATTTGGCAAGAGTGGAGGAATATAAAGATATTTGTAATATTGAATTTTCTGCTACTTTGCAGCGATCTGGCAGCGCCTGACTAGAGCTGTCAGCGATGAGTTGACCAGAGTCACCAGAGTTTTGGTATCAGTGCTGGCTAGATTTGGAAATAACATACATATGACTAAATAACATGTTGAACAAATAAAATCTTTATTAATACCACGTAGTTTCTATAAAATTTAGCTTTAAATTAAAACTATTAACCAAAAAAAGGCTATACAATAACTATTAAAATGGCTAGCTTCAGCCACAAAATAGCTGAAACGACAGAACTGATTGCCGCAGCTCTTGGGCAAAAGTATTTAAGGCCAGGCGCTCGGCTCTCGGGAACACACGCGATTCAAACACCTGAGAGACCTCCACTTATCTCCCGCACGCACACAACCCAAATCGCCAGCAGCGCCCACCATTAGCGACCAGCCAGAGGAGGCAAACGAAGACCACAGCAGATACCAAAAAAGGGAAAACAGTGTCACCATGATTCCGACAATAACGAAAAAGTTCCAGAATGTGGTGATTAGCACGGGCAACATCATCAACACGGAGCTGGGCCAGCGCAGATCCAACGAGGAGCTGTACGACGGCCTCCAAATAACGCTTCACAGCGATCCGTCTGTGGAGCGCGTGGTGGCGGAGGTGCAGATTGATGAGCAGCACGGCCGGGTGCAGCGGGCCACCCAGGAGCTGAACAGTCGCCTGACGGAGAACGGCCGTAATGAGATCAGCATCGGTGCCAAGATATTCCTCAACCGCAACTCCACGGATTGCGTCAAGCAGGCGGTCGAGGCGCTGCTCAACATACTCAACGTAACGCACGTGGACAACGTGGTGCTGGCCTACCACCCAAACGCCAGTGCGGCGGTTGCCAACGCAACGCCGGCGGCCACAACAGGACCGGCTAAGTCGCCCTGCTCCGAGGGGGGCTCGGGACCGGCAAGTGCCAGCAACTGGAGCCTGCGTAACGGAGCCGAGGGTGTGGCGGAGCTCAAGGACCTCTATCAGACCCTGGAGCAGTACGCACTCAAGCAGCAGATCACACAACTGGGCATTGCCGATCTGGATGCGTCGGCCCTGGAGAAGCTGCACACAACCGCCCAAGTGGCACCAACGATTGCCCAGGTGAACCTATCTACCTGCTGTGTGGTGCCGCCGGAGCTGCAGGAGTTTTGTGCCGCCCACGACATTCAGCTAAACACGCACAGCGACCCGGAGCTACTGCTGGCCGAGGAGCAGTTCGCCGGACTGGCGCCTGGCTACACAATTGACTGGTCGCTTCGCTACCAGGTGCATGTCCGCTGCCGCGGCGTGCTCACCGCCAAGGGCTACATTGTGGGCGCCTCGCGGTCCAGCGCTTAGGATTAATCCCGATCAGATGCTAGATTATAGTTTATATATTTGTATGTATGCTCGTATGCTGTGTATAGTGGTGTACTTATTGTTTGTTATACAAAACCCCGATGAGGATTCGAAGCCGATCGATTGATTTTATTGTAAACGATTTTTCAAAACCTATTCTGAACATAAAAAACGTTTTAAAAACGGCAATTCTGTATTTTGTATTCTGTATTCTGTACTTGGTGTCACTTGCCCAGCTGCCGCCGGCTATCGGGGGGTCAGAGAGCGGCGAGCAGGGACCGGTTTGGCTCGCTCGCTCGCAAATTAAGTATACGTCCAGCTGGTGTAATTTACATATATGTTGCTGGGTAATGCCACAGACAATTGCAGGCCAGACCCCGCACTCGGTTGGGGCCATGCTCTTGGCGATTTCCTCCTTCCTTGTTGCGGCTTGTTATTTTTCCTCTGGCTAATCGCAGTCTAGGGTCTCCACTTCTGCTGGACTCAAATCTAATTAAAGGCAGACGCGTCTCGCCCGGCGACCCATTCAGATCACGTGGCTGACCCCCGCTCACTCGCTCACTTGCTTTTCAATCCGACAAAAATAATAAAAAGAAAAAAGGAACAACAAAAAAGAAATACCCCGCAGCCGATTAGAATATATATTGAGTAGTACAGGGGCAGATATTTTAAATATATAACTGGCGATTGAGATGGTATCAGGCTTAGGCAAGGTGCGACAGCCAACGGTCATAAATCCAACACTAATAATAAATTGAAAATAAATAAAGAAAATGTTAACAAACTCTAAAAATGTGCGCCGGACGGATGAAACTAATCAGTTGGCTTAATTTACAAGGGCCGGCTACAGCTGAAGTGGGTTAAGATGGGACGGGGAGTGTGGGGTATGTGGAGTCCCTGTAAGTGGGCCACTTAATTGACAGCTGGAGGAAGTTCGTGGACGTGAACATGGACGATTGGTTTATTAATGAGCGCGGCCAGAAACTTGGCCGAAGGTGTAATTTAGGGCCAAAGTTCAAGGACCATGTGCCCGTTATAATGTTCTAATGTATGTATCTTAATAAAAGTACTCGACACAAAAAAAAAACCCCATATAAATAGATACATACATACTCGTATGTATGTGTTGAAATGGAAATACAAACAATAAGCACACTTATCGCTCTTGTGGCTCTCCCACTAGAATGACTCGGTGTGTTTCTGAAATCCCCAACCGAACAACAGAGCGCGGGAGAGAGTGTAGAGTTTAGAGATTGCTAGTGACTCAATATAACAACTTGTTTGACGATCTTTTACACAGCTTCGGTCTCGTTTCGTCACTAAGTCGATGACGCATCGCCCTCCAAAGGCAACATGTTGCTGGCAAACAAATGAAGAGAAGCCTCTGGAACACATTCAAGACCCCCACCGGACAGCGGGCCCCACGAACGAACGAACGAACACTGGTGAAATGTTCTGGCCATAAGACGGACGTAATCAGCTCGTTATCAGTCTTAGGCTTTTTTGTTTTGTTTTTGCCATTTTGTAAGGCAAAACCGCATTCAAGTGCAGTTGCTTGATAAGCGGCACCACACACGGCGTATACGTAACCGGCGAATATAAACCATATCCATTATAAGAGGGATACAGTCATCATTATGTTCCGGACGAGTTGAGCTGTAATGATTGTGCACTTTCCGTCGAACACCATTAGAGCAGGTGTATCCGGATTCCAGAAGTTTCCAGAGCACCCAACCCCACACCCACACACCCAGTCATGCAAAACAAGCAGCTGTGATTACACCATAACAATTGTTGAGTCTTTATTAAGTTAATTGAATATTCTTTGAATGCTTCGTACTCACATTATCCCTACCAAAGCTAGTTGCCCGCATTATATCGCACCTTATCTTGCTCTTTACATTTAATCCGTTTATGATAATATGAATGTACTGACATTGATAAGTTTTATCCTCTTTTTTTTTTAGTATCTCTAATTACAGGAATTTTCCGCATTGTTCATATTTTCATCCCTATGCGGAAAAGACTACAACATCTATCGTACAATGCTTGCTTGGTTTGTTGGTTACATTTACATTTTGCACTTGGCATTTTTTTTTTGTTGTGGGCCATTAACAATTAGCTACAATTAGATTGCATCGTAAAAACTAATCTCACAAATAATACTCTGTATAATTTTTCGCTCCATTCGAATTCGAAAACCAAACGCAAACGCTCTTTGCTGCTGCTGGGGACGGACGCTGTCTGACAATTGAAATCGTTTTTAATTGGCATTCCGAATTAACAACAAACTGAAATTGGCCACTCAGCTTGGAACTTGTTTACATTCGTTGTTCGTTCGACCATTTTAATCCATTCCATTTGGAGGGGGACACCATTGCCATTCGAAACGAGAGGCAACTGGGCGGCGGCAATATATAATTTTGAAACCGGGGCTTTTGAACGCAAGGAGGAAGGAGCATCTGGCATCCTGGAATGGTATTCTTTTGTGGTCTACGTTCGTTGCTGTTCGCTGAGCCCTAGGACTGGTAAACCATACAGTAAAAAATGTATCAAAATCGTCTCGAAAAACAAGAGAAAACGTACAAAAATCGTTTGTTGTTGGTCGTAGACATCTTACAATAGTTCGATATCTGAGTGTGTGTTATGGACTCGTGTTATGTTGCACATTCTTTTAAAGTAAGTGTTCTCGTCTAGTTTCTCATAAGAATATTCCACGACCTGTCTGTCTGCCTAAACATACATACTCTAAATTCGACGGAAATAAATTAGTTATCTGGGGGACATGAGCTTGACAATGAAACAGTTTCTTTGCCTACGGTTCTCACAACGAACAGTTTCCTCTAATTTAGCTTATTGTACGTCCTATTTGAGAGAGCATATAGAGTAGAATAGTTATTTATAGACACGTACACGGCTTTGCGCGTTAATATAGCCACGTTAATGGATTCGAATCGTTTCTAAGTGGGTCAACGGTTGAGTAGATTGTGAGGAAATGGGAACGGGATTACTATGTACTTATAAGACCAACTGCATGGTGGAGTAGATAAGATCCGGGGCTTGAAGTTCTCTGGTTGCTATATTTAATAAATACAAACATTTGAATTTCAATTTTGCAGTTGTTGTGCCAATCAATATATATTCGTATATATGTATATATATTTTTAAAAAATATTTCCCGTTTTCGTTATCAGTGATTTTTGTTGTTGTTTTTTCTTTCTTTTTTGTTTACATACTAAGCAATCAGATTACAGCTAAAGTATTTGTTTAAATCCAATGGAATTGCAATTTGTGAAGAACACACAACACACATCAAGACATCAAGAGTGACACTTAAAATGCATATTGACATCTGTTTGGTTATAGTTTTTCGAGTTTCGTGTTCCGTGTTTACCGATTTATTAACATTTAGATCAAAAATAGTGCCCCTAAAAATGCCACAAAAATACAATCAAAACATTTGTTTGCTAAACTACGAATACATACAATAAAATACATTGATGCACGGCATATAATATTTATATAACATACATACTAATTATGTACGGATGTAACCCACTCTTTACTCTAGAACAACTGTTTTCGTGTGTGTGTTTGTTTTGGGTAATAATGTTGAATGTGTATAACTACTCAAAATATAATACCATTTCAAATACAATTTCATCAGGTGGCCGTCCATTTCGGCATACATAAGTAATTCAGTCTAATTTGGGAGTTGTTGGTCAACGATCATGGACCCTGGAGTAGGGTTGGAGGAGGGTTGGGATGTTGGTAAATTGGGTAACCCAAAAACACCGAACCGAAACACAACAAAAAATGTACAGAGACCTTGAACGGACTGATAAGCGGATTCTGCTGGAATGTCAGATGAATCTCCAAAGGTTTAAACACGAAACTAAGAGTGTGTGAATAATTATTTCTCTCTCTCTCTAGAGATTTCCTTGTCCCTCGTTTATCCTTCTAATCTTCTGTCAGGTGGTTCCCATGTTCAGATCAAATGCGACTTCCGGTTGGAGTGCTCGATGGCCGCCAGCAGCTCGTGCTTCTTGCGCACGTAGAGCCGCCCCTTCTTCCAGGGATTCTGCAGCTGCAGCGGCTTGAAGTCATCCCGCAGGCACCGCTCCCGTGCCCCAATCACCGCCACCAGACAGAAGTTATCCAGTACCTCGGGTCCATAGATGGGTCCGTTGTTTCCCTTCAGCACCACCGCCATGTTGAGTTGCTTCACCACCAGATTGATCACCTCGCGGGCCGTGGTCTTGGGGGTGACATGCAGCTTCAAGCTGGTTCCACTCGCCAGTCCTGTGTTGTAGGCGGTGTAGACTTGGATGATGCCCGGTGTCTGCTCGGCATTAAGGCTGGAACAGCTGGCCGAGTCCTCTTCGCTGCTCTGCCGTGACAAACTCTTCATGGATGAGGCTTTGGACGTACTGGGCACCGGCTCTTCGCCACCCACGGCTCTTAGCTCGGCTAAAGTGCTCTTTAGATAGGGTCCACCTTCGCGTAGGTTTGCACTGGAGGCTGCCTTGACGGCTGGCTTCAGCGGCTTGTGCTCCAGATCCGTGGCGAAGGCACCATTTCCGCTCCGCAAGGAAACACTAGACCCGGCCAGATATGGTGCCGAGCTGGAGCTGTGCACTGTGATCAGCGGAGCAGCATGCGATCCGAGGTTGGAGCTGGTGCGTTTCCTTTGGGCAGCCAAGGCCTGCGAATTGCGTAGGGCATCCGCCAGGGTGTCATCAGAACGCGACGGAGGAATGGCAAACACACTGCTCGTGCTGTTGCCATCCGAGGCAGAGTCTACGGCGGAGTAAAAGCTGCGTGCCGTGTAGGTAGAGCTCATGGAGTCGCCGCTGTTCTTTCTGACGGATACCTCCGAGCAAATGGAGCCACCATATTCGCTGGTGCTGGACACTTGTAGAAGTTGCTGCTGCTGCTGGAGTTGGGGCTGCTGTTGCTGAGACTTCTGGTGGGTGGGCGCTTGATTTGTCGTCGCTTCCACTGGAGTTATTGCACTCAATCCCAGGTTCTGCTCCGACTTCGAGTGCTCTGGCTTGGCCTGGGCCGGATCCTCGTTGGTTCCCGGTCCCGGCCAACTGCCTCGACCTGTGCCCGCCTTGTTGAACTTGCTCTCGCGAAGGGGCAACTGTAGCAACTGCTTGCTGGCGGAACCTGCCGCCGACACCACTACCGATTCGTCCTGCCGCTGCTGGGCAAAGTCCAGGATCTCACGCATGGCCAACGAGGGCTGAGCGCTTTTATTACGTGCATAGGCCACCACGTCCATCAGCCAGCGCACGCTCTTCCACACGATCGTCAGGCTGGAACTGAGCTCCTGCAACGTGGCCAGCCGCTCCTTGGCCGCCTGTAGTTCGCTGCTGGAGAAGGCTTCGCGTAGCGCGTGCGTTGCCAGCGCGGTGTCCAGCTCAAGGATGCAGGAGAGACGGGCGTACTTCTGAATGATGGCCGGCTGATAGGTGCGCAGGTGGATCATCTCAAAGGCCTGTATACTCAGGCTGGCCAGGTCATCCCGCTGCAGGAGTAGCTCTGATTGACCCGGGACGGCGCAGGATGCCTCGGCAGATGGACAGACCACCAGGAAGCTGATGTCCGGACTGTGCTCGATCACCTCCACGTCGTACAGGCGGTGGGTGGTCGCATCCGCGGCCTTGATGTTCATGCTGGCAAACAGCTTGTGCATCGCATTGGTGAGATCGTATAGGAAGAGTCGCTGCACCTCGGAGGTTGCTGCTCCCCCGGATGCCGCATCTGCTCCCGGGGAGCTAAAGTCCAGCGGTAGGCGAAGAGGATCGCTGGTACAGCGGTGGAGAACCTGCCATTCCTCGGCCGTAATGTGACTGTTCTCGCGCACCTTACAGTGGGGCAGGACATTGGGCGTTTTCACAGGCACCACCACCTGGATCTGGTCCATGGAGCACTGCATCTTCAAGTAGCCCAAATACAGACCTGGCTCCAGGCGCTGCAAGGCGGCCTGTTGGTAATGCAGCTGATCGCCAATCGACGAGATAAGCAGTTCGTTGATGGTATAGTCCTCATGCAGGGCGCCTAGTTTTTTCTGCAGCTTGCTGACCGGCAGCCAGCGGGAGTTCAGGATGGATACCGCCTTTTGGCTCTTCACAGACTGCACACAGGTCAGCACCACTGTGCCCTGGGCATCTTTCAGCGGCTTGAAGTACAGCTGACCCAGGTCGGTGAAGCCCAGGGCCGATTGCATCTGACAGACGGCGGACAGGAGCTTGGTGCGGAAGTGAACGGCGGAGGTAAGGTTGCGCTCCATATCCGAGCGTAGGGACTTTACATCGTCCCAGGTGCAGGCCACCTTCATTAGCCAGTAATAGTCCATGTGCAGGGCACTGGGATAGGATTCGTCCACCTCGATGACGGGCGGAAAATCCTCGCTGGTCACCAGGACTTTGTCATCGCAGTGGACAATGCAAGAGAAGTAAATGCCACTGTTTGGGATAGACGGAGATCCTTAATCATCGATTCGGTATTAATTTGTGTGCAGACCTACCGCCTTAAAGTCTTCTGGAACTTGGAGGTGACTGAGAAGAGCTGCTTGATCGTGGTCTTCTTTTTGGGATTGCGACGCTGGCCACTGGCTGGATCCAGCGTAAGCTCGGATACATCCGAGGGACGCGCCAGACGTACTGCCGTAAATAGATTGTCCAAGATGCGGTGGCGACCCACAAATCGATCCTCCCGATTATCCAAATCTCGCCAGGCTGTTCGGGAGATAATAATTAAAATTGAGTTCCCTTTAATTGTAAACGTAAACTTACTTGAGGGCACCACACTGGCGGGCACGGAGGTTCTGTATGCGCCCCAGCCCTTAACATTGCCGCAAGCGGCACGCAGAAAGTAGCGACGCCCTTGGGTCAGCCCCGATATGTGACACTGGGCGCCCATGGTGCCATGGAAGCTAATCCACTCAAGCAGTTCACTCTCACCCACAACGTTGTTGAAGTCAGCGCGGGTAGACCATTGAACTGGGGATAAAATATAGGAATTTAATTAGTAATTTGGAGTTTAATAGCTCGAAAATAGAGAATAATCCTTAAAGTTCTTAAAAAAACTGTCTGTAAAATATAATTTACTTAGTAATTAAGAGTTTAATAGCTCTAAAATAAATAATAATATTTAAAGTTCTTGAAAATACTGTCTATAATTTCCTTTAAGGATTCATTCAGGCATTGTTTCACCAACAAACGAACCCACTCCAATTTAGCAAAGACATAATGAAGTAGACAGCGCGAATTGAATCAAGAATTAGGTTCACCGCAGGCACGGCAGATAAACCACAATCACAGGCT
>JAEIIG010033105.1:0-10189 GCA_018904695.1 Drosophila parvula | reverse complement strand
GGAAAACTTGATGTTAATAAATATATGAAGACATTTTCAAGACCATATTTAGGATAATCACTATGTCGAGTCCTTTGCGGCCTATTATTTCGTTTTTCTTTATTTTCTTAGATTTTTGTTTTCATGTCGCCATTAATTTGGTTTTCTTTATTCTTTCTCGGCCGCAATTGGTTCGCGACTTGGTGACTTAGGGGGCGTGAGCGTTGCCAAAATTACTGATGGTTATCAGAAGAGAGCTCAGCGGGCGAGAGTAGAGGCCAGATGGGTGGTGGAGCGGCGAAAGCGAGACAGCCAGATGCCAAAACTTTTGTTTTAGTAACAGCCAACTTTGAAGTGTGCCGGTGGCGTGTGTGCGTGGCTAAAGGACTCCGCCAGTCCACCAGTACCAGCACCAGCACCTCCACATCCTCATCCTCAACACCTGGCCTATGTTGCCTACTACACCTGCTGCTGTTCCACACCCAACGGGTGGCTTGCCCTCTCGCTCTGGCGCGCTGCGGGAGTTTCTTTAGGATTTTATGTTTTTTTTTTTTTATTTTGGGCCTGTCAATCTGTGATATGAGCGAGAGAGAGGAGAAAAGAAAAATGACACGAAATGTGCTTATAAACGCAAAAACGAGCCACTTGCCTATTCAGTATCAAATGGGATTTTGAAGCGAATGGGAACAACCAGTTTGCTGGCCTTCAGGTGCGAACATTAGGCCGCATAAAGCGTAGGACTGCTAATAAACCACACAAAAAGTGTGACCCTAGCCATAAGTGCGTTAGCAGTGTGTCCCATTTCTATCACATTTAAAATCATATCTAATTAAAAATCTATTATTTCAGTCGCGTTCGCAGACTGCGGTCCATTTGGTGTCGAGTCGGCAAACTGGAACTGCCACCAATATCCTGCGAGCTCTTCTTGCGGCTGCTGGCAAGGATATTCGCTTAAAAGCGGACGGCGTAAGTGTGACCATGTGTTCTAGCTAGTGTGCCAGTGTGGCTGTGTGTGTGTGTGAGTGTGTGATAAAGAGCCACAAGTGTTGGCAATACCAATTGATGCCGCATTATCTCCTCTGGGCCATATACAAGTTTGCTACCCGAAAGTGAGTCCCTGTGAAGTGAAGTACTCTCGACAGCGGTGCCAGGCGGTGCCAACGTAAACAAAGACTTAATAAAAATCACCAAAAAATATATATATATGTATGTATATAAAAACAATAATGGCAACAACAATAACAACAAAATCGAGAGGAGCTAGTAACATAAAGCAAACTAAATTTGTGGAAAAATCGATATGCAAAACCAACCAGGGGTAAATGCATTTCGACTGGCTGGTAATCAGAAAAGGCAGAAAAAAAATAAAAACTATATTACACTGTGAGGAAAGGTTTACCGAAGAATAATTGAACATTTTAGGGTTTTAGTTTTTCTTTTAATTAAAGAAAAAGTGTTTTAATTAACTAATTAATAACTACAAATTATAACGATTAGATCATCACTTTTGCAAAGCAGCAAACTTTTCGATTAATTAAATAATAAATAAAAGATCGAATTATATCGATTAATTTCTTTTATTTATATATTTCTATCAGAAAAAGTTTATATATTAGAATTTACCTCATAAAAACATATAAAAAGTTAAAGATAATCAGGAATAATTATTATTTAACTAAACTTTAAATTATTTAAATTTTTCCCACCGAATGCTATTCCCTTTTTCCTCCCTGTATCCATGAGAAGCTCTCACCGCAGTCGCTAAGGTTAGCCCCGAGACGGCGTTGAATTACCGTCAGCGTCGTTGTCGTCTTTGTCTGATTAACTTGCATCGGCGGGGCAACCGATGGCGGAAAGCACAAAGGTAGCTCCTGCAGGAGGAGGTGCTTTTTCCTGGCTACCCCTCCCTCCCCGCTACCCCAGGAAAATCTCAACTGAAATGCGGAACTATTTGTCGCATCACGTGCACGGGTGCAAATGCACGGACGATATTTCCATTACGCACGCGAGGAGAGCGCATAAATTTCCACCGAATTGCCATCGAGTGATTGAGGGATTCGAAAGGGAGGGCGGGTAAATATTGGTAAGGAGGGGGGGAAGGCATTGAGGAAAATAGTGGAAATCGGGTGCCACCGATTGATTGTCTAGACAATGGGCATACTCTGGCTGCGGCAAATGGCAAACAGCAACTTGATTTAAATCAATTAGAGAGAGGTGGAATGGCACTGTCAGGCGAAATTACCCGGATGAAGTATTTAGCTTTCGATGCCATTCACAGCAGTTTCGTTCCGTTTCGATTCGATTCGATTCCGTTTCGATTCGCTTTCCTTTTTCTACGCGCACTTAATCCCTGACTCCATATATCCTGGCAGCTACATATACCAGCTATACCAGCGAGGGCGCTCAACTCGTTGCCAACAACAAACAACAAATAACAAAGGAAACTATACCGAAAAAAAGGGGGTCAAGTCCCTGTACAACTTGATTTACTCGCCTCTGTTAGTGGTAGATAGGGATAATGACTCCCCGTCACGCCCACCTAACCCTCCCCGTGCTGTCAGTTTCAAAGTTGGAGCGCCAAAGTTGCGAACTTGGCTAAAAATAGCGAGAAAGCGAGGAAGCGAGCGAGCGAAACATGTAGCCATTAACACTTGAGGCTCGAATTGGCTAATTGGATATTTATGATTATGTGTTGTGAGTCTGCCTCTGCCTCTGCCTTTGACTGTGTGTGTGTGTGTGTTAGTTGTGGTCGGCCTTATCTTAATTATTTCGTATACCCCATAACCTATCTTTTCCCATCGCCTAGCGTGGCAAGATCCCATTGCTCCTGGCCGTCGAGTCGGGCAACCAGTCCATGTGCAGGGAGCTGCTGGCGGCACAAACGGCAGACCAACTAAAGGTGAGTCTATCAATTGGCAGCAAAACTAGATATCCGTGTTATTTGGAGCCTTTTAAGTCTATAAATATAGTAACCGACTTTTCGGTTATTGATAATAAACGTTCTTCACAGCAATTAATCTTAAAGTTTGGTGAACGAAAACTTGAAAAACCCTTAAAATATAAAGCAATATATTCGGGTTTACTACCGAAAGTAGAAAACTATTTTAAAAGTGTCTAAAAATATGCTATGATTTTATCTTGTGATAAAAGTCTTTACAAACATACAGCGTACTTGAAGATAACTTTATTAATTTTATATTTCAACTTATTTTTGTTTAAATAACCAAACAATTATTTTATTATTCATAATATTGTTTAGAAAAGTAACTTAACCATGTGTTGATGTTAAACAAAAAAGGAAAAACATCTACAGAGCTGCTACATAAATCACTCAGGCATTGAAATCACTTTTAAAGGGGTCTAAAAGTATGCAATAAAATTTTTTAGGCGCCTTAATTCTTAAGGGTAACCTGTTTCTGTAACACTCCTGATACTGATATTTTCCTGTATATCCTAAGGAAGACTTTTAATGAACCTTAAGCTTCCTAAATCATTTTCCATTACGCCAATCAAGATGTCTCCGTTCTTACAACCGGAAAATGTCAACCCTAAGAACCTTTACCTAAAAAGGAAAATGCAAATTCGCTTCACCAACTAACTACGCACTCAATCCCGTAAAAACTAGAAGCACCTATCAACCCATAAGGATTTCAAATCCATTCTCAATCTACCTATCAAAGTGTCCAGCTAAGCTGTCAGAGAATGTCAACAAGGCTTTTTAAGCCTTGAACTGTCCAAAAGCCCAAGCGTGCAAATAAATCAAAAAATGCAAATTTACCTGCCTCAGCCTACGCACCTGCTCCTACTCCAATACTACTACCACTATAAAGGAAAATGCACCTGAAAAGTGCAACAGTGCGCGACATTGGCAAAGTTTGCGCGATTTTCAATCAGAAGTTGAAGTGCAACACATGCCAAGAGCAGTGCGTGTTGATTAAATTAACCAAACAGCGGGCCAAGGGTTCAAGTTAAAGTTAAAGTTAAAGTTGACTTTGGCCGCTGGCTGAACACGCAATCAGCCGGCAAAACAGCCGCAAACTGGGTCACAAAACTGAGGTGAAAACGCAGTGAAAATTGGTAGGGAAATCTGATTTGCATAGACCAAAAATAAAATGTGTTAAGTGGAAGTGCACTTGTGAACAATACAAAATAGGTGGAAAATACATTTCCCTATATTTTATTAACACCATCCCTTTTTAACTTTAATCATTAAATAATTCTTTCAATATTCCATAAAAAACCAGACCTGGAATTATGCTGGCTTTATGAAATGCAAGATAACACGACTTTTGCATAATTAATAACCAAATAATTACTTTTTCAAGAAATTTGGTAAAAAAGAAAAACATATTTTTCTGCTAAATTTTGCAATTGAGAACGTGATTTTAAATGTTATTCGTTCTTTTTTCTTTAAGTGCATGCCATCATGCTCAACTTTCCTTCCATTCCACTGCAGGCAACGACGGCCAATGGAGACACGGCCTTGCATTTGGCCGCCAGACGGCGGGACGTGGACATGGTCCGCATCCTGGTCGACTATGGAACGAACGTGGACACGCAGAATGGCGAGGGGCAGACGCCGCTCCATATCGCGGCCGCCGAAGGTGATGAGGCCCTACTCAAGTACTTCTATGGCGTGCGCGCCTCAGCGTCCATTGCGGACAATCAAGGTGAGTCTGCGTCTAAACTAGTCCAAGGGTAAAGCCAGAAATTAAGAAATTAATTAGTAATTTTGTAAGGGCTTAAAGAGTGTTGAGTACTGATAATAATTCCTTACAGATCGCACTCCGATGCACTTGGCCGCCGAGAATGGGCACGCGCACGTCATCGAGATACTGGCCGACAAGTTCAAGGCGAGCATCTTCGAGCGCACCAAGGATGGCAGCACGCTGATGCACATTGCATCGCTCAATGGCCATGCTGAGTGCGCCACGATGCTCTTCAAGAAGGGAGTCTACCTCCACATGCCCAACAAGGATGGTGCGAGAAGTATCCACACTGCCGCCGCCTATGGACACACGGGTATTATCAATACCCTGTTGCAGAAGGGCGAGAAAGTGGATGTGACCACCAATGTAAGTTGGGGAAACATTTTTTACCAGGGTAGTATACATATGTTTAATATATATTTCTCCCTTTTTCAGGACAACTATACGGCTCTGCACATAGCCGTGGAGTCGGCCAAGCCCGCCGTTGTGGAAACCCTGCTCGGTTTCGGAGCAGATGTCCATGTCCGGGGTGGAAAACTCCGCGAGACACCGCTGCATATAGCAGCTAGGGTCAAGGATGGCGATCGCTGTGCCCTCATGCTGCTAAAGTCGGGAGCCAGCCCCAATTTGACCACGGACGATGCCCTCACGCCGGTCCATGTGGCTGCCCGCCATGGTAACCTGGCCACGTTGATGCAGCTGCTCGAGGACGAAGGCGATCCGCTGTACAAGTCGAATGTGAGTAGAGGCTAAAGGGAACTATATCTGTAGATACTGAACATCGCTCCCTATTTATTTCTAGACGGGTGAGACGCCCCTGCACATGGCCTGTAGATCCTGTCACCCGGAAATCGTTCGGCATTTAATCGAAACGGTGAAGGAGAAGCATGGCCCGGACAAGGCTACGACGTACATCAATTCGGTGAACGACGATGGCGCCACGGCGCTGCATTACACCTGCCAAATCACCAAGGAAGAGGTGAAAATCCCCGAGTCCGACAAGCAGATCGTCCGAATGCTCCTGGAGAATGGAGCGGATGTCACGCTGCAGACGAAGAACGCCCTGGAGACAGCCTTCCACTATTGTGCCGTGGCTGGCAACAATGATGTGCTGATGGAGATGATCTCGCACATGAATCCCACGGACATTCAGAAGGCAATGAATCGTCAGTCCTCCGTGGGCTGGACACCGCTACTGATAGCCTGCCATCGGGGGCACATGGAACTGGTCAATAATCTGCTGGCGAATCATGCTCGAGTGGATGTCTTCGATACGGAAGGAAGATCAGCTTTACACTTGGCAGCGGAACGGGGTTACTTGCACGTCTGCGATGCCCTGCTGACCAATAAGGCGTTTATAAACTCCAAGTCCCGTGTGGGACGTACAGCCCTCCACCTGGCAGCGATGAATGGGTTTACGCATCTCGTGAAATTCCTGATCAAGGATCACAATGCGGTGATTGATATTCTGACGCTGCGCAAGCAGACGCCGCTCCATTTGGCGGCTGCCAGCGGGCAGATGGAGGTCTGCCAGTTGCTCCTCGAGCTGGGAGCGAATATCGATGCGACGGATGATCTGGGCCAGAAGCCCATCCACGTCGCCGCCCAGAACAACTACTCTGAAGTGGCCAAACTCTTCCTGCAGCAGCACCCAAGTCTGGTGAATGCCACCAGTAAGGATGGCAATACCTGTGCCCATATCGCCGCCATGCAGGGATCCGTGAAGGTGATCGAGGAGCTGATGAAGTTCGATCGATCGGGTGTGATTTCGGCACGGAATAAACTCACGGATGCCACACCGCTTCAGTTGGCCGCCGAGGGCGGACATGCGGATGTGGTCAAGGCTCTGGTCAGAGCTGGTGCCTCCTGCACCGAGGAGAATAAGGCGGGATTTACCGCCGTCCATTTGGCGGCGCAAAATGGCCATGGACAGGTCTTGGATGTGCTGAAGAGCACGAATTCTTTGAGGATAAATAGTAAAAAGTTAGGATTGACGCCGCTACATGTTGCCGCCTATTATGGACAGGCGGACACGGTGCGGGAACTGCTGACCAGTGTCCCGGCCACTGTCAAGTCGGAAACGCCAACGGGACAGAGTTTGTTTGGTGATTTGGGTACCGAATCGGGCATGACACCGCTACATCTGGCGGCCTTTTCCGGCAACGAGAACGTGGTGCGGCTGCTCCTCAACTCGGCGGGTGTTCAAGTGGATGCGGCGACCACAGAGAACGTAAGATTCAAGTACATTCCATAATTTATTGGGAGAGTTTTCTAACAGGTTAACCTCTTATTTGGCAGGGCTATAATCCACTCCATTTGGCTTGCTTCGGCGGACACATGTCAGTGGTTGGTTTGCTCCTGAGTCGGTCGGCGGAACTCCTCCAGTCGCAGGATCGTAACGGCAGGACGGGCCTGCACATCGCCGCCATGCACGGCCACATCCAGATGGTGGAGATTCTGCTTGGCCAGGGCGCGGAGATCAATGCAACCGATCGGAACGGTTGGACGCCACTGCATTGTGCTGCCAAAGCCGGCCACTTGGAGGTGGTGAAGCTGCTGTGCGAGGCGGGTGCCTCTCCGAAATCGGAGACCAACTACGGCTGTGCCGCCATTTGGTTCGCGGCCTCGGAGGGACACAACGAGGTCCTGCGCTATCTCATGAACAAGGAGCACGACACCTACGGCCTCATGGAGGACAAGCGATTCGTCTACAATCTGATGGTCGTCTCCAAGAATCACAACAATAAGCCCATACAGGAATTTGTTCTGGTCTCGCCAGCGCCTGTGGATACCGCTGCCAAGCTATCTAATATCTACATTACTCTATCGACGAAGGTAAGGTGTCCCTAGTGGAAAATACTAAGTATGTGATAATTCCTTACTAAATATAGGTAGTAAAAAGTGCTCTTGGTGGTTTTTTATGATATCTCTGGTATAAGTTACGTTGAAGAAGTATTTGTAGATTTGTTTCTTATTTAGCGAGAGTCTGTCTATATTTAATTTCTATTTATTTATCAAGACAGGTTGAGAAGCCTTTTTAAATCATAAATTATTATTTTTAAATGTATTCTGAAGTGTGGTTTTATATTTCTATAAAAAACAAGCAAGTATGAAAGGTGTTTTATGATCAAAATGCATGTTAGACTGCTTATGTGTGCTTAGCCAAGTTAATATGTGTATGAGGAATGTTCAAGCAAGCTTATAAACGTGGCTCTTTGTTTAAGTTTTAATAAATATATATATTTAAACCTTCTGGCATATTTTAAAAATTTCACTTACCTTCTCAGGAGAAAGAACGCGCCAAGGATCTAGTGGCTGCTGGCAAACAATGCGAAACCATGGCCACGGAGCTCTTGGCCCTGGCAGCTGGCTCCGATTCGGCGGGAAAGATCCTTCAAGCCACCGACAAAAGGAACGTGGAGTTTCTCGACGTCCTAATTGAGAACGAACAGAAGGAAGTGATTGCGCATACGGTGGTGCAGCGTTACCTGCAAGTGAGTAAAGTATTTTACAAAATTAATAATAATGAATAATGAATGAATATTAATATTAATAAAATATTAAAAGTGCTGCAAGTTTCTTGAAACCTTCATTTGTAATCATGAAGAGTACTACATGCTAAGGATATCCTTCTATGATATATAAATTAGCAGCTCAGCTCTCTCTTAAATATTAAAGGAACCCTTTACTCATCACCCTTCCCCTTTCCTTTAGGAACTCTGGCACGGCTCCCTGACCTGGGCTTCCTGGAAGATTCTCCTCCTGCTGGTAGCCTTCATTGTCTGCCCGCCCGTCTGGATTGGCTTCACGTTCCCCATGGGCCACAAGTTCAACAAGGTGCCCATCATCAAGTTCATGTCGTACCTCACCTCCCACATTTACCTCATGATCCACCTGAGCATCGTGGGCATAACGCCCATATATCCAGTCCTACGACTTAGCCTGGTGCCCTATTGGTACGAGATCGGGCTGCTGATCTGGCTGAGCGGACTGCTCCTGTTCGAGCTGACGAATCCCTCGGATAAGTCGGGCCTGGGATCGATTAAGGTGCTGGTGCTGCTGCTGGGCATGGCCGGCGTGGGCGTCCATGTGGCGGCCTTCGTGTTCGTGTCCAAGGAGTACTGGCCCACGTTGGTCTACTGTCGGAATCAGTGCTTCGCACTGGCCTTCTTGCTGGCCTGCGTGCAGATCCTGGACTTTTTGTCCTTCCATCATTTGTTCGGACCCTGGGCCATCATCATTGGGGATCTGCTGAAGGATTTGGCGAGATTCTTGGCCGTCTTGGCCATCTTTGTGTTTGGCTTCTCCATGCATATTGTGGCGCTGAATCAAAGTTTTGCCAACTTCTCGCCGGAGGATCTGCGGAGCTTCGAGAAGAAGAACCGAAATCGGGGCTACTTCAGTGACGGTAAGTCCAAACGTTTGCTTTGCTTACTTCCTGTTTACTATTCGATTTTTTAGTTGGAAACTTTTCCCTCTTATTTCAATATTCTTTTGTTTGGAATGTTTCTTGCAAAACTTCCTATTTTTTGAACGTTCACAATGTGTCTTGATAAGTATCTGTGTCTGCCTTTGAATGAACAAAAGCCATCTAATCTGTGTGTGCTCGATGTTTTCACGATATAAGTAAATAACAAACCAAAGAACCAACAACTACAACCACATAATACAACAATTGCATGCTCAACAAGTACAAAATAAAAAACCAACCCGAACCTCCTCCAAAACCTTGATGTCGTAACCCCTGAAAAACCTTCAACCCCCGAACCCCCAAAACCGAACCCGAACACGTATTAATAATGTTCTTCCTCTGATCTTGACTCCAATCTCCGAAACCAAATCAAAATCCGAATGGAACAGATGACATGCCCACGCCTCGACCTCCGCCCGCGGAGAATTATGTCGATAGTCGCTTCAGCGAATTCCGGCGAAAGCACAAGGACGACCGTAAGTCTCCTCCTTCCACCCCCCCCCCAAAAAAAAAAACGTCACCAAAAACCACTCTGCAATCCTCCTGCATTTGCATGGCCCCCAAAATACATATATCTGGGGCTGACCCTTAACCCCTTAACCCCTTAACCCCCCAAATAACTCCGGTTCCGCCCATTTGGAATCGGACCCTGCCGTTGCCGTTGCGTTGCCGCCTTCGATGTTGTGTGCGTAAAGTTTTATTGTCGTTTGTTTTTCCAGTTGTTCTCCACTTTGGAAAATCCACAAATCCGCACTCGCTGCCCGAAACCCCCTCTCGCCTTGCTCAGTTCTTTCAGTTCCTTTCGTTTTGAGGCATGCTCCTGCGCGGCGAATCCTCGATGTTGTGGATCTGTGTGTTAATAATAGGTATCCATGCGCTCAGATTTATTATTTAGCTCGGATTTATTGACTTGTATTATTTGTTTTTAAGATTGTGATTTGCACATCATTTGAAGGATATAAAGATTAAATTTCTTTTAAATAGAAGAAGTTTTTTATTTATTAAGAATAGGTATTATTTTCTTTTTAAT
>JAEIIG010033095.1:0-21135 GCA_018904695.1 Drosophila parvula | reverse complement strand
AGCTAGGAATTCATTTTATACACATGGTTCCATGGTGAAATTTTCTTAGAATTCTTCGTAAATTCCGATTATGGGGGACGATTCTTGCGAAAAAAAATTGACCCGCCCTAATATACATACATATGTATATTTATTTAGTTTTAAATTATACCTATACCCAAGAGCAGTAATGATTACAGAACCATCGTAAGTAACACTGTCATACTGTGCACAGATTTTTGTGAAGCCAATTGATGGTCACACACATTTCCTAAACGCTCACGACATTTTAGTCATGTTTCCGTAATCAGAGCTGCACAACTGCTACACAGTATCAAGATTGTAGAGGACACACTAGTATAATACCTCTTATATCTGTAAATTAATGTCATCAATAGATGTATAGATTAATATTATAATATATAATATATCACTGATAGATTAATGTATCACCAATAGAAAGCACACACATCGAATCGTGGTGCTCGGTATTAGGAAATTGTTTATCGAATTGTCTATGAATTACGGATGATGTTCAGTTATTTGTTAGTCGACTGTTGAGTCTAGTTAACGAAATTTATTGAAAGGTAATATCTGGGCCACAACGTTTGATAATTAAAAAAAAAAGAAATCTACAAATGAATAAAAAAAATCTTTGACTTCAATTTTGACCACTGAAATATTTGTTTTTCTATACAATTCTAGGCAACCTGACTACCTTTACAACAGGATTCGTTTTATGTCCTCACAAAGAACATTAGAAAAAATAATTTGTGGTATATGCTATACGAACTTGGGACTCTTTGGGTCATTTCTTAAAAAATAGAGTTTAGTGATAAACTTAAACAACGCTTTAACAGGCACACCTTAAATTAAAAATAATATATGTAAATGAATAATAATAGTAAATACTTAAATTGAATACTTTATTTAGGAAGATTTAATGTCCAAAGTGACCAGCGCGGTGAGAAATAAGTATTATACTTGTGACGCTAAAAAACAAAAATATATAAGGCTGAATCGTTGAAATACTAAAGAAATACGAACATGATCTAATCAGATAATTAATATTATATATGTAAAAATAGTGTCTCATTGTCAAACATTCTATACTGACTCCAAAATAAGCTGTAAGCTGGAAATCCTTGATTTTGGTTTATGACTTTGGGTATTTCTCGGAGTTTACTAGATACTGTGTATTTTTAAAGTTTGGCGTTGAGACTAGTGATAAATGGGATAAATGGGAAAAAACTTACATCAGCTTACAGAAACTTGTGTGTTATGAACAGCAAACAGCACAAGCCCAAATGTGAACAAAAGTTTCAAATACAAAACTCGAAATGATTTGAAGATTTTTTCTGTAATAAACAATTCTAAGCACAGTCGTAAACAATTGAGAATTGCGGGCCGCTGATTTGTTTACACTATGCTGCGAAGTTGGGGCTCCCAATTCGACAAATATGAAACAAAATTAATTGTTTATGCCGCCGGCACATCTGCCAGACGTCGCATCAGCATCATCATCATTTGGGCTTCTGTTCTACATTCTGAAGTTTTTTGTTTTTGACTTAGAGTTTCTTATTTTTTGCTTTCGTTTTTTGAGATTTTTTGTTTGGTATTTTCGATATACATATTTCCGATTCCGGGAAAGTCTTTGCCCGTCGACCGAATGTCTAGGTACCACTTGGATCCCCTCTCGGATTTGAAGTTTTTTGGGAAAGGGACTGAGTTATGGGGATCGCTAAAAAGATGTAGGTCGATTTCTCAATGAATTCATTCGTTGAACTTTGTTATGGTTTAGTATTATTGTTATGTACCCATCAATTGGCAATATTTGTTAAATACTAGCGTGTCACCGAATACGTACTTGGGATTTTCAGTTGCACTAACTTTTACTTTTTTAAAAAATAAGGTACAAGTGACGAAGCAGCTTATACTTCAATAATTTCTCCAATTACATTTAGAGACGGATAATGTTTATATTAAATTTAATATGTAGTAATCAGTTTCTAATTCCATACGTTACTTTTACAATGTTGTAATGCAATGTGCTACACTATGTGGAGTGATCAAAAAAGGGAGAAAAAGGTTCTAATAATAATAATATTTTTTGTTTGACAATTTTTGTTACCTCAGTTACCTGTTATACTCAGTTTTGGACAACTTTATTCAAAAAAAAAACTACAATTTGATATATACTAGATAGATGCTATAACTTATGCACAATATCGCTGTCTGAAATTTGATCAGTGCATAAAAAATACCTTAATCTATCGACACATGTCGCTTTTTCGCTCTCTTTTCTTTAACAATTCGGTTTTTTTTCATATGTTTTAAAAACTTAACAAAAATCACACATAATTTTGCGACAAATTAATATAGCAAAAATCCGATCGTGTTTCGATATCACGCTTTATATAAGAAATTCTGATGGGTTCTTATTTCAGGTGACCGAAATGAATCGATTGTCCATGATCCACTTACAAACTGCCACAAACGTACATACATACATATATACTTGTATTAAAAATATGTTAGCTCTTTTTTTTCTGACATTTTGATTAAGATTTTGAAAATATTGAAAAAAGTTACTTACACATCGTTGGTACCATCATCCCTAAAACCTTTGGCGAATGGATTGCTGGAAATCTTCAACTGTGTCACCTGTAAGAGAGCAGGAATGTGTAAAAAGTATTTTTATTTGACGGTCTGACTGGGACAATGGGAAGAATGCCAGCAATGCTGGAAGCCAAAACAAATAAATTAGATTCCCCAACAAATTAGAGTGTTTACAACTGGAAAATATGCCTGCCACGCATATGATTTGCAATAAATTTGAAGGGGTGAGCTGGCTGTTAACACCCACATCGAGCACATAAATAATTTAAATACTTTCCAAGCGTGTCTGGCGGTATTTATAGCAAATGTTCTCGGCCAGCGATTGCCCAATCCCCAAGCCCCCAAAAAATCTTCCCCTTTTCCCATTGCTAGAATTATGAATTATCCCCAAAACACGTATGAGAATCCAACCCCTCAGAGTCGCTATGGTTCGTCAATTAACTGAAAACCAGCGATAAGATGGAAATATTTTTCCACACACCCAACCCCATGCATTGTTATTAGGAAGACCTGATTTCCAGGAATACTAGTAGTCACCTTAACCACTTTACGGGAAAGGAAATGTGGAGAATAGCAAGTCTATCCCAGAGGTTGTTCGTTTCTTGGAAAAATAATTATTGCAAGCCACACTTGATGGCTTTTATGGCTTTATTTTTGGTTTTAAATGAATCACTATTGTTTGCTTTTTTGGCGCTGCTCAGAAAATAAAGAACTTACGAAGTTGGAATTTTTTAAACTTCACAAACGCAAGATAACTTCTATGTGTGTCCTATTCTTGAAGAACAAATATGTACATACATGCATATGTATCAACGCCTTTAATAATTTGGAATTGCAAAAAAAAAGAACTATGTAAATAAATTTATTCGAAAAAAGTTTATTTGTACTAATTATTTAAACTATATTTAAAGGTATTTAACCCATTGCAATAGATATAAATCTGTTCAAATCGGAATCCTCACTTGTCCAAATATATTCTCGACAAAACACGACTATTATTCGCAGTTTCAGTTTCCAAACTAAATGTAGATTAGTTAGTGTATCTTCAGGGTCGATGTCCAGTTTGATTTCTGGCCATTCTCGTTATATGTATATAATGAAAAATAATTGTGCGGCTGTTGATCGGGCTCCGAGCTGTGCTCGCTCTCTCTGCTCGTTATAAATTATGGGAAAATCATAAACAATGCGGCCAAAATGGGACAAAATGGTCGCGACCTCTTGTTTGGTATTTCGCCAAGAAAAAAACCAGATTTTGGAAAATTCAAGGGGAAAAGCATGGGGATGGGCATGGGGCCATTAGTGAAAAGCGGAGACTTACAAGGAACCCAACCCAAGTTACAGGCAGTAAACACATTAGATCTCTGAACCAGAAACTTATATGTAGTAAGTAGTTAAATCTTTTTGGGCTAAGCAAAGTAACAATTGAAGGGGATTAGACAAACGCACTCACCCGCTGATTCTGATAGGCAGTTACGGCCGTAAAGCTGGTCTCCGGAAAAATAAATGTACGGAAGTGACTGGAGTGTTCGTTTTCATCCAAGGATGCGTTTTTCGGCGGCAAGTACACCAAATGGAATCGAGGCTGGTATCGATGCATTGAGTTCAATATGATCTAAGGGATACGCGAACGACATAATAATAAGAAATCAGAAATTAATCCGAAGAAATGCAAGGAAAACATGTTCAAAGAAACAATAACGACCGAAGAGGCAGAAAAGGATCATAGATTTAACTTCAATGACATTCTTATAGAATTTACACTTCACTTCCAAGAATTTCTAGCCAAATTGATTTAGTTTTAGACTAGAATTAAAGAGTTAACAACTCACATGTCCATTTTCGTCCAGCTGATTGTTAGTGAGCTTCAGCTTGTCGAAGGACACGATCTGCTTCATCCAATTTGAGCCGGCGGCAGGTGAATCGGGATGCACGTGAATCCTGGGCGGAGAGATGGGATCGGCTTTGCCAGCCACCACCCAGCAGGAGCTATTCAAGTAACATTATAAAACCATATTATAGGAAATATCCACAGACAAATTCTAAAATTCGATCATTATTATTATTTCCAATCAATAAAGAAAGCTAGCTTATGTTGTTATGCCGTTATAATCATATAATGTAAGCATTTATTCAGTTGTATTTTGATATACTCGTATATATAAAATATAGAATGTTCATCCCTATGCCAGCAATATGATATAGTGGTTCAGTTCCGTCCCGCCTCGCCCAAAATGAATTGCAAAATTAATAAGACTAAGCTGAGAGATATGTAGGTTTGCTTAGGAACCGAAGGAAAGACACCAGAGCAGACAGAGTACCGGGCGAGATCTACTCGGCTGGTGATGCTAAATTGCTAATTGCTAAATTGGTCTAAATTGTGATACCCTGCAAGGGATATACTATAAAATATAAACTCTTGTATGTAACCCTGACTTATTAAGCCCAAGCTCAAGCTCTATATATGTACATATATTCTTTAATTGATTTCCACTTTTTCAGGCGGAAAGCATAGCTCACTTGTGGAAGGCGTAGCGGTATCGCTTGTCATCCATGGGCACAAAGTCCATCATGCAGATGTAGGTGGCGTGGGGATCGAGGCCTCCTATCCGCACCTGAAAGGTGGGGAACATGCGGCGACCCGTCTTCGTAATGATCATCTCGGTGCCCTGGGCATGGAACTGGTCCCACAGAGCCTTCGTCTCCAGCACGACGATGGCCTGGGCGAGTGATGGATGCACTGGTTCCGATTCCTTGAGAACGAGCAAAATGTTTGGGATTATTTAATAAGAAACTCTATAGTAAGTATGCTTTCCGAATTTGTTATTTTGTTGCGTCATTCAGGACTTCAGCTTCGAGCCACGCACTAGTTCTTGAGTGTTAAATTGACCTTTTGTTGATTTTACTTAAATTAATTAAATTAACTTAAGCTTACCCCTTTGCCGATGTTGCTGCTGGTGCTGTTGGCTTTTCCCGAGTTACTGGCTGTGCTGCTGCTAGTGTTGTCTTTTTTGTTTTGGCTCTTGTATTTCTTGAAGGCAGGTCCGCTCGCCGTCGCACCCGCCTCCGCCGCTGCCGCCGCCGCCGCCGCCCCCCCTGATGTTGCCGCTGTACCCGCTGACACCGCTCCTGTCGTCGCCTCACTAGAGCTGCCGGGGTACTCGGAAAGAAGGGACTGCTCCTGGCAGCTGGTATGGGACTGCGGATTGATGCTGGAGTGGCTGCTGCTGGCAGTGGCAGTGCTGCCCGAGCTGTGAGTGTCGATGTCCGCCAACTTAGCATCGATCTGCTCCAGCGGCTTGTAGGAGCTGCGATCCTTGCCCGCCGTTTGGATACAGGCTGCAAGTGTAGTTTTTTTTTTACATTTAGTTGTTAAATCTACAACTAACATTAATATAGGAAATATCTGTGCAAAAAAACCGTTCATTGTTCATATGATTGATATATGAAGAAAACGTCAAGATACAATAAAAGGTACTTTATTACGAAGATTTTATTATAAAGAAAACATTTAAGAAGCACCAGAATTGTCCAAGTAGCTGTTAAGCTAAATAAATTAAATATAAAATAATATCTAGACTATCGTCAAACGGTATTAATTATAAGAATCATTAAATGCGTAATACTGCAAAGTATTTAATATAATCTTAAATTTTCCTTAACCAACTGAATACTTCATGTAATATATGTATATACATATAGAAGAGGTTGGTGTATGAAAAGAATGCTCTCACAAAATAATAATCGGTTGTCCCTATTTTTCTTCTTATTATTACGATTCACTCATTATTCAGTGCGCGAAAAATCAAGAACATTTATTGAATAATCCCTTGTCCCATTGCACTTAGGTTGTAACATTTAATTTATTGTCTTTTGCTATTATAATGCCACACAGATTTGCATAGAGTATAGATTATTATTAGTGCATTAAATATAAACTGATGATTGCTGATTGAGCAGGTAAACAGGTACTGATGAAAACGCCGGGAACCAGTAAGGATTATAGATAGTTTATGGAAAAATATTAAATATTTTTATTTTTTTTTTCCTTTTTTGATGATCTGTATGATAGTTTATGGTGGGTCTTTGACGTTTCAATTTTTAAAATTAAAAAAATAAGAGCCTTGTTGATATATAAAAGTAATATATAAATATAGAGAGTCTGATATATTTTGAATCCCATCGGTACTCGTCTTTAGGGATGAAGGACAGCGTTCGCGTACGCGTCGCCTTTGGACTTTTTTGTAGATTTTATTTGCACCTCTAAAAATTAGTTTCCATTATACATTATGTTCCATTGCCCAATTTAAGTAATTTCTAAAGTAATATCAATTTAAATCGAGCGCGTTTGTACCAGGCTACTCCTGCAACGTTTCTTTCTTTTACGTTTTTTCACAAAAAGATATTTTTCAATCGGCACTCAGATAAACTTGCAAAGTTTTAAAAATATTCACCAAAATTGTAAACCACGTTTTAGTAAAAATATAGAATCAACTTGGCGTTTTTTTATTCTGGAAAAAATGACTTTTCTTTTTGGCAAAATACACAAATTTTTGTTGAAACACTTGTCATTTTCACAGAAATCATTATTTTAAAAAACGGATACGTCAATTATTAGATATATATATGTAGATTACGTGGATTTTGTTTTTTGCTATCGGTTTATGTTTGGTTGCGGAAGGTTCGATTTATTTTTAATACCTTTTTACCTTGATCATACGGTATGTTCTTTTTAGATTTCGGAAGTGAGATTACTTAAAAAATTTTTTTTATAACCTATCAGGGTATTATAATTATAGGTGTGGGATCAAGAAGAAGACACGGCTAAATCGACTCCGCTTGTGATGCTGATTAGGAATACCCTGCAAGGATATAAACATACTTAACATATTTTTAAAAATCCCTTTTCGAATACCAGTTTTCTTTACAAATACCTTTTATTCTTATTAAGAAAGAACCATGTTTTGTTTTGCCTTAAAGAAGACAGTAGCTTAATTACAATCCTATCAGTTTTCAGTTCCGATTGTTTTACAATGCTTTGGGAGTTAATGAGAAGAATATTAGGAGCTCAACCTAATTTTCCTTCGAGCCCGAGGAAAACTTTTGTGCCTGACAAATGGACGGAAAATATTTCCTTATAAATCAAATATGTCACACATATTGTATACGTCCGCGGGGAAGAAAAAACAAAAGTGTATGAACTTATATATAGCCGCCGAGATTTGCTAATTTCACATTTAATGTGATTTATGTGATTTAAAGTGGAAGTGAGACGCCACGCCAGCGCAGATCCAGGAGGAATTCGTAGGATTCCGTCCGGACCAGAACCTGGGCAATGCCATAGCCCCATATAATGAGCCGACTTTCGAACAAATGGGACAACATATCCAATTATAAAAGGCTTCGGAGCAACGGCTGCTGATTGAGTTGCCCGCTCTAAATTTAGGTTTTCCCCGTTCTTTTTTTATTTCGCTTAATTTTTTTTGAGGGAATAAGTATGCCTGGCGGTCGCGAGTCGAGTAAATTTGGTATTAATTGTCGCCGTCTCCTCGGAGTTGCGGGATCGCTGCCAATGACCCATGACAGGTCGCTGTTTTATCGCTTAATGAGACGCTATTTTTTGTGTTTTTTTTTTTCGGCACATCTTCCGTACCGCACCACTTCACGAATGAATTCTAAAATCAATTACCGTTTGGCACAACAAATCGTTTTTCTGTCACATCAAACAACAACAACGGGCCCGTCGACCGGCCAGCGGAAAAATGCCACTTAAGAATCTCGGATCCGGGAATTCGGAGCTAATTGCTCTGGGTTTCTGGTTTTTTGGTCTTGTGGCTTTTCGTTTTCTCGTTCTACTTATTCCGTCAAGCTGCCATGGTCCGTATATTTTGGTAATTACTGTATCTGGACCAGAATCCGGCGAAGGAAACTCGTCTCCGGTCTCCGGTCTCCGGTCTCCGGTATCCGTGTCTCTCTTGGAGGGTTACTTGCAGCCCTTGCTATTGATCTGGATGTTAACATCGTTCATCATTTTCCACCACTTACCAACTTTTTAACGTTAAAATCATCATAATAAATTAAGAAGCGATTCTACGAAATGTTCGGGAAAGCAACTTATAAATCGAATTATTTATAAGGCTCTTCTTACTAGCTGTTTTACTCCTTTAAATTTTATATCCTGGCAATGAATAAACATTTTCTCAAGCATTTTCTTCTTACGCTGACAAATAACATAAATAATGTTTAGTATTACTACATATAAGTTATTTAAAGGAGAGCTGATTAGAATACACTAATTAAAAATGAAGCGAATATTATTTGTATTATTATTTTAAAGAATTTTAAATAGTTTAGTTAAGTTTAATTCATTTAGTTTCTAAAATTAGTCATTCCCTTTCCTTGAAGTAGTAAAGTTTAAAGCGGAAGAAACTGCCATTGTTATCTCCTTGCTCCAGTATTTATGATTATAATAACGAACGATATATAACATAAATATAAACTCTTCTTTTTTCTTCAAATTTTCCAAGTGTAACAACCGAAACTTTATTTTTACTTTTTATAAAAAACTTTCTCAAACTTTGTTCTAGCGTCCTTGGAAAGAGTGATCAATTGGAGATCTCGATAGATGCTATCTTCGTATTGTCTATATTTGTATCTGCAGATACTTGCTGCCATAATCAGTTTTCTGTCAACCAGTTGGAAATTTGAAGTGCTCTCTTTTGTCTTAACTTGTAATTTTTAGGTGGGAAAATTGAAAATTATTGCCTTTAGAGTTCGATACGAGTAATCGAAAGGAATTACTCTCCTTCGGTCAGGACCAGGAACTCACCTTCAATTTGCTTCATGGGACTCAGGCCGCCGGACATGTAGGGCGTGGCCCAGTAGTCGTTGGCATAGCAGCTGTAATCCGTCAGGTTGGTGGCCAGACCATTGTCCAGGAACTGCATCGAGGGCGTCATCATGGCACTGGCGCACTCCGTGGGACCCATCAGGTGAGTCATTCTATTATATATCGTGGATATCTCGTGGCGGTCACAGGAAAAAAATAAAATCGCACACTATTCTTT
Organism: Drosophila parvula; assembly: GCA_018904695.1. NCBI lineage: Eukaryota > Metazoa > Arthropoda > Insecta > Diptera > Drosophilidae > Drosophila > Drosophila parvula. Next base: position 11,473 of record JAEIIG010033095.1, on the reverse strand, counting down.
ATTCTTGGCCCATTTACTTTGATATGATTTGTTTAGTTTTACGGCCTGGCCTGGCCTGGCTGCCTGTTTTGATCTGAAACGTTTTTCGCGCAGTTGTCAAATTCGATTATTGCACACACACAGCCATCATTCACTCGCGGCACTGCAAAAAAAATTGTACTTGAAATCGGGGGGCTGTTGAAAAATCACCACAGCCTTTCGCAGTTGTCAATCAGAATGGAGATCGAATTAGAAAAAAAATGTATATTGCTGCTTTTTTTTTTAACACTTCGCGGCTAATTGTATTCTTAGCTTTTCAAATTTTATGCCTCGATTTTATGGCCCGATCGCGTTGACTGCCGATCTTTTTTTTTACTGTGATCGATCGCGAAATCGCCGGATCAATCGATTGATTGACTTGAACTTGTTTTATTTGTTTTATTTTTGAATTTCGCCTGATCGAAGGCGTTGAGTTGTCTCAATTGCCACCTTATCCGTATATATCTGGCATATTATCTCTTCCGATCCGTTAGCGGGCCCACACTGATTCTGGATCTGATCTGATCACAGCGATCCCACATCACACATCCGTTCCGTCAAGCGTTTGTCTGCCGAATGAGAGTTCCCATCGGAGACCGATTCCGATACCGATCCCATCCTCTCGAACATCGTTTCTTTCCCTCCCACTTATCCCACAAGAGTCTCCCAGCCAATCGTCGGCCAGCAGCATCCAAATTTAGACTTGATCCCCGTGCCAAGCGATCAACCAATGGCCGAGGGACCAAGATCTTTCCTCCTCCTTTCGAGCTCTTCTCTTGGGCCTGCGCCGACATGTGTTGTCTCCTCCGACGACTGTGCCCTATTAGATTGGGCACTTGGGACGGAAATGCCTGGCGGATCTGAAGTAGCGCACCCCAGACATGTGGATACAGTGAGGATCGGAGACTCCGCTCTTTCAATATTGAACACGTCTTTTATAATTTAGGACACTTGAAACGATAACTTGTCCGAAACTCGGAGCTATTCAGGGAACTTATGTAAGATTCTTTGGGAAAATTAAAGTAAATACAAATAAAGTTATTTTTCATTATTTTAGATATATTTATTGGTGCTGACAACACAAATATAGATGTTGCATAGGTTCAGCATACAGAGAATCTTCATTATTTATTTTTTTTTATATATTTCTATATTCAAAACGATCGCATATATCACTTTTCTTTATATTTTGTACTTATTAGTTATACATTTCTCATGATTAACATGGGCGGAAGTGGGCGTGCCCACATTCGTAAATAAACTTGATCTGCGTTTAACAGATATATGTATGTAAATGTTGTTATCAAATTTAGTAGATCAAGCTCTAGCTCTTGTAGTCTGTTGATTCACACGGACAGACGGACACTCGGACAGACTGACATGTCTATATCGACTCGCCTGGTGATGCTAATCAAGAATATATGAGATGGAGATGCTTCCTTCTGCTTATTACATGCATATTAAGCTATGAAACACCCGTGCGATAAACATCAAATTTAAAGGTCTATTTGTCTGCATTTAGAAAAAGTTGTATGTTTTTAGGGTAATTTGTCCTACATATTTGAATAACAATTCTATATCTCTCGATGTTCTCATCTACAAAATCCACTCTTTACTGTAGCCTCTCGCCAGGCTTTCTTCCGCCTCGTCGTCATGGTTTTCTATTTTGATTCTTTGAAGAATCACTCTCTCCTTTCCTCTCTTTGTGAGGAGGCGTGGCCTGTGGAAAGGCTGACTAGGTCGAGGGGTGGTGATACTTCTGTTTTGGTTTCTTTTTTGTTTACTTTCCGTGGAAGGGAATGGTGGGGTTGGGCGGGGGGTCATGGGCGTGACCGGGTGGCAAGGGGGTGGCTGACCTCAGTCATGCGCCCGATTTGGAAAATGCTTTTAATTGGACTGTGGCCACATGGCAGTGCTCATGCTGCAGTGGGTCTGATCCGATCCGATCCGAGGCTCCTGGTGGTAGTGCTGCGGCCAGTGGCCATAAATACAAATTGCGCCATAACCTCGACACTAAATAAACCGTAAACTTAAAAGCGGAATGTTAAGGCAGAGGAACGAAAGGCACTGTAAAAAAAAGGCGACAGAGAACTAAAGGTAACCCGATAATTGCAAGTAAACTACATATGTACATTATGAAAATCATTTCAAATGTAATTTTAAGCTGTGGTGTCAGCGTCTTTAGTGGGCTCGCTAATATTATCTAACCTACTCTCAAGAAAGACATATAAGTTATTTTCAAGTAAAAACAGATTTAATGCAATCTGTTTAAAATAAAACGTCAGATCGACGTTATCTTAAAGAAATTGAACAAAATTGTGGGAATACTTTTTTTACGTGCAGGTGTGTGAGTGAAACCAAGAGAGAGAGATCGAGAGAGAGAGAAAGAGAGAGAGAGAGAGAGAGAGAGTGAGAAAGAACAACTCGGCGATAAGGCTCCATTAAAATGGCGTCTGTTTGCCGTTAGATCCACGGGGACTCTGCCCTGCGGCAGAATTCAACACTTCCTTACCCCCTTTTGCATCAGAAAATCGAAACCGAAGAACAGAGGTCTGCTTTCCATCAGCCACGGGCATTCAATTAACGGTAGGTATGTACCTGGGCCGGGCCCGGGCTTGGGCTTCCACCTGAGCCGATTTGTTTACCTTCCTCCTCAATATAAATCTCCGCATCCAGTTGCGCCCAGGATTTATCCATTATCCATTTATGGAACTGCCATTTCTGCTTTTGTTTTCGTTGGTGTTGGTGTTGGTGCCATTGCTTTTCGTTAATTTTCATTTCGATTTTTCGGTTCTGCCGCCTGCCTCTGTTTACAATTAGTTTGAGTTAAGTGGCTTCTTTTTCGAACAATTTTAGTTTTTTTTTTTTTGCATTTTTAGAACTGCCGCCATCAAACAGTGGGCGAAGCGGCCTATCGGCATACCTATCGGTATTGTATATTTTTGCATTTTTCAAATGGTTTATCCTCAAGAAAAAAATATCATATTTTAGACATTTAGACATGATTTATTTTAGCAGGAATGCATAATAAACTAATATATGTATATGTACTTGTCTATACATATGTATATGTACACATATATATTTATGAATTATATTATTTTAAAATTAACTTTATATACATATACATATCTATATTAATATGTAACTATAAATACATATATATGTATATATACAAAAAATTTTAAAGAACTAGTGGTGGAAACGACTTTAAATGCGTTTTTCTCTACAAAGGGAAAGCACAGGTCACAAGCAACATACATATTTATTTATAAAAAATACACATTTCTTTAAAATATTAATAACAATGAATATTAAATACATATGTAAATATTAAACTGTTTGGGAAAAGCACAAAAGACCAACAATAAAGACCAGTGCTGCTTAACCTGCTTAACCAAAAGATGTGTTTGATAGCTCATATTTCACATCATTCAAAATAAATGATATTTCTATATTTGTATGTAATCGAAAGAGATGCGATTTGGCGCGAAATAACTTTTCTCAAGTTGAATGAAATGGAGCTAGATGAACCGTTTTGCCCACTGTGCATCGATCGTATCAGATTTGATCCCAATCCCAAGTAGTCCATAAATAACTCATAACTTTGATAAATCGTTATTGCATTGCCAATGCCATTATTTGTTAATTATTTGTTTGAGTACAAACAGTTGAGAATTTAATTTTTAGTGCTTAGGGGATTTTTTTTGTAAGATTTTGATAAGTGCGTAGATCTACAAAAAAAAAAAAAATGCTGCACTTCTTCACGCATAAAGAATTGTTGTTTAAAGTTTATGTTAGTCTTATGATATTTAGGATGTTAGTGAAAAGCATGTATTCTCTGAAGGAGCTCCACTAATTTCTGACCCAAATTTAAACAAATTATTTAAATTTAGCTAAACAAAAATAGCTTACAACAATTAATTGTTTTGGCTTTCAGCGCTTATATCTTCATTAATTACAGTCCGATCACAAAAATTTGTATGTTGTCGGACAAGAGCTTCTACTTCCTATCGAATATTACCAATGTAAAAATGAATTGAAAAACAAATGCTAAAAGCCCGGCCATTGGCAAATATTTCGAAAACTGTTGTTTGGAAAAGTTTTTAACAGAGTTAAGCGCGCTTAGTGACTGACAATTAACCGGAAGAAGTAGTTTATAGTTAGTAGGTTATAGTTATAGTAAGGTAAGGCCTATTTTACTATGACTGATATATCCGTAGTAGACGGAGACCCTTACCGGCATCTTTCCGAGCAAGTGAACTTTAGAGGTTTTTGGTTCATTTTAGATTTAAGAAGCCGGAAATGTCAAAAATTAAACAGAGAACTCAGGGTGAAAATGCCACCGCAGAGTGCCTTGGTTTTTACAATTTCATTTCGAAAACGGAATTTCGGACGAGCAAGCTAAAATACAATTTTCCTTGGCCAGTTTAGACCAGATCCATATCTCTGAACACACAGGTCCACCCGTCAGCAGTAGATTGGACCAGAATAAGATTAGGGATCAGAAAAATAAAAAGATTTAAGCGCTACATTAAGGCCCCTCAGAAATGCGTAAGATGTTTGTCTACGTGGTTACCCGCGACGGACGCGAAACCCTATACGAGCTGGATCACTTCGGAACCGTGGGCCAGCTCAAGGCCCGGATCGGGCTCCACATGAATGTGCCCATGGGATTCAGTCGGCTGACGTACAAGGGCCTCCTGCTGGAGAACCAAAGTGTGCTGGAAGAAGTGGGTGTGAAGCCAATGTCCACGCTGCTCCTCTACTGGCAGCCGCTAGTCTTTACGCCCAAGCAGCTGCGCGAGCGTGAGGATGAGCTGGACAAGCTGGAGGAAATGCAGCGGGTCGGGGAAGGCATGGTCCAGGAGACCGACCAAGATCAGGAGAGCGGTGCCCTTTCTCCAGGCTCCACCAAAGGCTCCAAGCTTCAGCTGTCGCTCGCCAGTCTCTCATGTTGCAAGCTGCCTGAATTGGAGATGGAAGAACTGGAGGAAGTGACATCCATCTCGTCCAGCGAATTGGACTTCCTGGCCATCTACAGACGTCCCAAAAACGGAAATAAGTCAAATGACCTCGTCGAGACTGAGGAAGAACCAATAGAACAGGACGCGAATCGTTTGCCAGCAAATGACAACGTCTTCAGACTTCCCGCGGACTTCAAGCCAATCGAGCCTAAGAAAACTGATCAGATGCCGATTGATTTACCATCGAAGGTTCCGTTGGCGGTGGACCAGGAGATGCAGCAGACCAGCGATCCGCAGTCTTTCAAACAAACCAATCACAAGAAAAATGCAAAGAGTGCCAAGAAGATCCGCAAAACTAAGTAGATACATTTCTTACTTCTTTTTGGCGTTTTCTGTATTACTTCGTTTTCAATTGCAATTTTGGCCAATTTCACACGAACTACAGCGATTTCAAATCTAAATTTGCCATTTCACAACGAAATAAACCTTCGAGTGGTCGAAGAATGCTGGCAGTTTTGCGTTTATACATTCCATTACATTTTTTATTCTCGTTAACCCGCCATTAAAAATAGGTTTAGTTTTTATAACAACAACAGTTTCTATTATATTGGAACTGTTAAAAGAGCAATCATTAGTCATGAGAGAGTGACAATAGATACTACATACATACATATGTACATATGTACATACATACATACATATACTCATAATACAAATGTCAAACTCTTACCTAATATTCAATATACAAAGTAGTTTCCGAATGCTTACAGCGTGGTTTATATTGAAGACCATATAATAATAAGATGCATAAAGAATGCATAAAGATGCATAAAATCGCCTTCTCTTTCGATTTTTTCATCGTCTCTGCATTCCACTTCTCGAACAACATCCTGTTTGCCATTTTGAGGTTAGAACATAAAAAGATAAAGTTTAGAGAAAGTGCTCGAAAGTGCACTTTTATACTAACAACTTATAACAATAATTAAAAACTCCACAAGGTACAATACATTTTATAGGTGGAAAGAGCTGGAATCACTTTGTAATCCTATATTAAAATTAAAATACACTACAAATTTGTACTATTTTTAAGATTTGGTCTTAGAAAAGATTATGGGAGAAACACACACAAATACTACTACAAGGCACAATTATGCGACTGCATATTAAAAGTTTCATTGAAATGATATGTTTTAACATCTTTTGTCACTTTAAACTTTTAAGATTATTAGACGTTTAAGCAGCAATCGGCTATCGGTACATGGAAAAGGTTAACTTAACGCGTCTATGTTAAAATTTCCTAACATTACAGTTTAAGATTTTATAAATACATCCCGGTTAAAAAAAGGTATTTGAAGTACTTTTAAAACATGGAACAGGTCGTTCAGCGGTTAGCTACTAAAGCAGTGATCCGCACCATTACAGTCACAAGCCGACATTGTAATTGTATGTGTGAAAAGTTAAATAAAGTGCTTAGAGCAAAATAGCATACATTTTCGATAATATGGCATGACTAGCTACTTCGCTCCTAAAATGGCTAGATTTAGCTACAACATGACAATGTGACAGGACTGGTGCTGTGCTTTAATTTTCCGAGAACGCGCCCGAAGACCTTTGCCGAAGTTGCACGAACGTTGATGGTGTGCATGTGCCGGCAGAGACCCGACAGATAAATTTGCTGACCCGCAACATAGGGCTGTGCGGACCACTGGTTTACACTATCGGGGTTAGCAGAAGCCGGGGAGAGAAATTTGCTGACAACTCTGCTCTCTTTCTGTCTCTGTAATTCAACATAATTTTAAGGGAGCTCTATGTCCAGCACGAAAAATTCTAGTGCGCTAAACATGTATGGCGTTATGCATCTTGACGCATACATTGTCAAATGCCCGAGTTCCTGGTGGGTAACTTCCTCTTAATTAAACACACACTGATTAGAATATTTATCAATATACGAGTATACATACACACATAGCTCATTAAATAAACATTTAAGGCATAACTCTTAATCCAGCAATCAATAAATTTATTTTATTTATTTATTTATTTTTTGTTTCGATCCTTCATAGAATGGACAAATATGAATATTCGTTGCTAGCACGCTCCCCTTCTAAAATCATCCACCCACAAGCTACTGATCTATTTCCGCACATCCATTTCGATTGGAAATGGCCCCGGAACAGAGGGCCATAAAAATGAATTGACAAACATTCGGAAGGCGTCGACACATTTATGCGCCGTCATTGGCGGAGAGAGCTTCCGGTTCCAGATATGGTCCTGCTTCTGCTTCCTTCTCGATCACATTCTCGTTTTGATTCCGTTTGTGGTTCTGGCTGGGCTGGGCTCGACGGGACCCCCACGGAGAACAGTGTCAACGGCATCTCGGGGTAATCGCCAAGTGTCGCCCGTTGTCACCTCGTAAAGACCCAAGGGAAAACAAAATGTTTGTTTGATCAATAGTATCGTCATTCTCTCATTAAAATTTCGTTTGACTGACAAGTTGGAAATCGTAAAAAGTAAACACTATATGTATACATATATAATTTTTATTTAATGGGAGATCAAAACTGTAGATATCAAATTAAATTCTTTATAATTTATTTTTGATATGTTTACCAATTCGTAACCTTTTCTCCATTTCCCTTCTGTGTTTTGGAAGAATATTCCCAAAATAAATGACATTTTCGCACTCATTCTGTTCCTCATTTAACTTCCGTCTTTATTCTTTTTGTTCAAAAGCAAGTAAAAAAATGTATTAAATATGTATAATGCTGCTGGGAACTACTGTCGTTCAATACTCAGGCCGCCGACAGATGAGGAGCAGGCGGAGGAAGCTGTGGCCGTTCCCAAGAGGCAACTCTTAGGCCCGGCCGGCGGCAAGGAGGCCGGCGATCAGCAGGGAAACAGAGAGCGCCACCTTGACGCCAGAGTCGCGGGCCAATGGGATGAGGGTGTCGTTGGCGGCGAGGAAGTTGCAGCCGCGTCCCTCGCAGGTGAAGCAGTGTCCATCCTTGACACACTGCTTGTTGCTCCGCGCCGTGGTGAGACAGCCGCGCTGGAAGGATCCGTCTACGGTGCGGTTGCTGTTGCGGATGTAGCACTGATCGCCGAACTTGTAAATCGGGCAGATGGAGGCCAGGCTGTACGTCTCGGTGGCGCACACCGACCACGTCGAGTTGCCCGAGCACTGCAGGCACTGGGCCCGGCTCAGCGGGAACAGGTTCCGGTTGCAGCCCTCGCTGAAGGTGCACACCTGGCACACCAGCTCATTGTTGCACGTCGATCGTGTGGCGTTGTCCAGATCAGCGGCACATCCACGGATCGTGTAGCCATCTGCAGGTAGAGATGCAGCCAAGGAGGCATTTAAAAACTGTCATATCTCAGAATTTATATTTAATTTCAATCATTCAAAATACTACATATATACATATTAAAAAGAGCGAGATAATTAATTAGGAGTCACTCACCCAGGACGCGGGAATAGCAGTTGGAGGAGCCGTCGGAGCAGTTGCGATTGAGCAGGCTCAGCGGATCGGTGGCGCAGCGTTCGTTGGTCTTCGAATTGCACTGAATGCAGCCATCTGCGAATTGAGCGAGGAGAACGAAGCCAGCGGTGCCTGATTAGTTATAGCTTTCGGCAAAAAAAATACTCTTCTCGATTATATACATATGTATTTACTTTAAAAATCATAGCACAGATTTGTATGCAGAAGTAAGAGAAACATGCAGTATAAATTACCAAAATATTAAGTATACCGGCTTAAAAAGGGTTGAGGTGACTGTCCATTTGGTAACAAAGCTGACAAATAGCCTAAACTAAGAGCTAACATAATGGTTAAGAGCATTAGCATCTGAGACGTACCGCTCGACATTAGATATGTATGTATTAATGTTCAGGTGATATTTACCTATGTATTAATGTTCATATAGTGGTTTTTATTCAGATTTTCAAGGGAATTAAATTATAGAGGGGCCGTAGACTAAAGAATTTAAATAAATATTATCACCACAATACTTTCTTACATTTTATTATTTGTTTTAAATATTTTTCAAAATTAAGTAAGTAAAAAAGTTAAGTACAAAAATAAATACATATGTATATTTATGCATGCGAGGTGCAGGTTGAATATCTAAACAAAATAAATTGGAGTAGGAGGAATTTAGGCACCCATTGTACAGTCTGAAGCGAATAAGATCCCTGCAGTACCTGCCATCAACAATTCAGCAAATAGTCATAAAAAAGAGTCGATCTTGTTCATGCATCATGCATCATGCATTCCATAAAAATGGCTGATGAAATTAACATTTCTCTGGCTGTCCTCAGTCTCAAATTCATAAAAAAATTACTCGGGTTTGCCATGAACATTCATCGACATTCCATCGATGATTCATCATCCTATTTATCGACTATTCATCAATTTATCATACATTTATCGTCAAATTTAAATCAACTAGTCGTCGCCATTATTGGGGGCTTTAAATTAACATTTTAAGCCAATAATTCAGAGAAAATGAGAGAGCGCGGGAAACGGTTATGACACGATTGTCGAATGACATCTGGAACTTCAAACGACAAAGGAGTGTTTATTTTATATTTATAAAAATGTAAGAAATTATAGCTCTAAATGAGCTTGACCTTCTGTTTATAAAATATAAAATAGGGACTTTCCTAAAATATACCGCCCTGTAGAAATACAAATTATTTTTTCATATGTAATATTGCAAGCCACCTAATACATATATCTTAGAATTAACAACTAACATACATATGTACATACATACATATGTATTTTATAGATAACATTTATAATCTACAAAATACATATATACATATTCATATATACAACAATATACATATATCCGTACATATTATTAGTAATTGACTTGGGTGGTAATTTATACTGTAAATACTGTAGTATCTGTATATTGTAATCGAAGGTCATTTTGTAGTATATTTCACATTTCGACAAAAGCTTTTTGGTTAAATTTACTGCAGAGCAGTCAAGTAACCAGTGTTCGTTAAATTTATCTGCAGAATTTTTGATGTGTAGGTTTAATTTAAAGCTTTTTAATGTGTAACCCGTTCCGCTAACTGCTTCAACAGTACGCACTGTACTTGGCTTAACTTGTTATCTATTATCAATTTTTTTGTCGATTCTTATCGGCAGTGTATGTATTGTACATACATAGGCCCCAAAATGAGTCAACGTCATATGCTTATTTATGGCTCACACATGAGATAAGTTAGGTAAATTTACAATTCCAGTATTAGGAAACTAACAACTAACCTGACTAAATTTACTTAATGATTGCAAAATTTTAAAGCTTTCAAATTATAACTGGAAAAGCATCGAACAAATTCAGAGATTCTATTCTTTTTTAACCTTGGCTAAGTTGTATTTAAAATATGATTAGTATTTGACTTATATTAGGGCGATCACAATTTCAAATTAATATAATTTAAATTATCCATTTTGCATTACCTTTTAGGCAATTCATAAATACTATTCAATTCATTATATTATTATAAACACATTTTTAAGAAAATTTGCATGCTTTCTGTTCATTAAACTGAAACTTGGTACAAAACAAGAAAGTTTCGTTGTTGCTAATAAGCCAGAATCATTTTAAAATATTATTTCATTAAAAAAAAACACACTCAAGAGTTATGACACATTTAAAAAAAAAAATTCGATGTGTGGTAGGATTGACTTAAAAAAATCACTTATTCCGCACAATAATCCATGTTTTATATATGTAATTAAACATTTTCATTTTTCGGCTGTACAAATACACAGAAAAAAATAGTATTAGGCCAAGTCAAAAATGCTGAAGGCCTCTATGTATAGGCTATCGGCTCTCGATAAGATATGCCCGTACTCGAATTTAATTGTACGTCCATGAGACCACCGCTTATCATTCTTACATAACGCACATCACTGTTATAGCAAATATAGTATAAAAAAAACCTGTCATTAAACAACTCGGAAAGGGCAAAGATTTACCGCAACTGATGTAGGCCAAAAATGACACGGCAGCAATCACCAACAGGTAGTATTTCATGGCTCAAATTCAAAATCGATCTCGGATGCGAGCAAATTAGTTATATATCAAATTCACGGCAATCGGCTAACGACGCGGATGAAGGTTGCCTCAAGACTGACGAAGAACTGTGTGCTCCACCAGTACTTCGGTTTTGGACTCGTATTCGAAGCAAGCCTACTGATAACATGGGTAGTGATAAGATACAGCACAACCTACGACCAGTGATTCATTAGAGAGTCATAACTATTTCTTTTATATTATACATATGTATGTATGTACATTAGGTCGGGTCAATTTTTTTTCGCAAAAATCGTCCCCCATAATCGGATTCTACGAAGAATTCTAAGAAAATTTCACCATGAAACCATGTGTCTAAAATGAATTAATAATAAAATACATTAAAATGGCTTAAATACCACGAAATACCTTATGTACCTCATAGTGAAATC
>JAEIIG010033080.1:0-37613 GCA_018904695.1 Drosophila parvula | reverse complement strand
GCCAGTTAACTGAAAGTTAAAGAGAATTTCTCATTCCGGTAAACTGCCAGTTAACTGAAATTTAAAGATAAAACAAGGGAAATGGAGACAAAGCAACACGGTGCAAGCGCTGTACAGTTTCTGTTATTATTTAAAGCTTGGTTAACTAACCGAAGATAAAGAAAAAGACATTTACGGACTTTTTAATAAGGAAATTAGAAAAAAAAATATTTTAAAAAATTTAGGTATAAAGCTGCTTTATATAACTAGGAGAATCCCCAAAAATAGGTGGAAAATAAACCGTAAACCCACAGGGATACAGTAAGGAAATCTTTAATAAAAAAAACGAGAACGCATGTTTCGCGGTGGAAGAGGGAAAACTGCCAGTTCGCTGGAACGTGGAAACCCCTCAAAGCTCAAAGAGGAAAACAAAAAAAACGGCGGCACTGAGCAGCATTTTGTAATCCAAGTCTCCCCCCGCCTTGCCCCCTTGGAAGAAGGGTGAAAAACTGAACATCGAAGCCCGCATTTGTCGGCCGGCAATCAGCTTAATTCGTTCAATTCACTTTTTGGGCAAATTGATTAACCAATTGATGTTGTTCCTAACCCTCCCAGCGATTAGAGCCGTTTCCCATTCCGATTCCAATACCGATTACCGATTACTTATTTCGATGCCGGCTCGACTTGCCTCGCCCACGCGCTTTCTTTCTTTTCCCCCGTTTTTATAATTTTATTTTTTTTTATTTTTGATTTTTGCTGCTGGCTCGAAATTCGTTGAAATTTGTATGCATTTTGATTTGCTAACGATTATTTTATTTATATATTTACTTTATTCCAAATGAGTGTTAGTTGAGCTCGTTGTCGTTTTTTTTCTTAGAGGGGGGTGTGTGTGGAGGGGCAGGGGATTAAGGGGGGAGCTAGAAGCTTGGCCAAAAGCCAAAACCGGTTTGCCATTTGTCAACTTGTCGGCGACAGTCGAAAATGCGAAGTCCGTAAAAGCTTCACAAATAACAATTCTCTTCAACTGAAACCGAAAAAAAAAGAAGAAGCAACATTAGAAGCCATAGCGAAGAATCGCAACGAATGGGGAATACTCTCGCGTAGAGCTGGAAAAGTATCAAAGTTTCTGATGTTTTTTTATATGTAAATATCGATATAAACGCCTTAAACAACGAGGTTTTTCCAACTCTACTCTCGAGAGTAGAGATCAATTCTAACTACGAAGATTTCGTACTTATAGCATGAGATGTAAGTTAGAAATGTATCAAATGATCAGTAGAAGAATTCTTCTTTACAAGTAACAAGACATTCTAGATATTTTCATGTTAAAAGAATATCTTTAAAGAACAGGAATGCTAGATCTGTTAGTGGAACATTACACTCAAATATGTACTAATCTTATTTTCCAGAAGAATTCTTCTTGTTGAAGAATAACAAGTTTTCCTAGAAATAATGTAGCGATATTACACACTTTATTTTCATTAGAAGAACAGCAAATAATAGTACGGATTGAGGGATATGAAACTCTCAACATTTTTATGATTAACCAGAAGAATTCTTCTTAAACAAAGGATCCGAATACCGATCGTTTCCAGTTGTTCCAATTCCATTTTGACTTTCCACTCGTAATCGCGTACTCGTTCTCTTTCTTAAAAAAAAAATAACCGAAATGTTTGTGTCTAACCTTTGCCTTAACCTCTCCTTGGGGCCCCCCCTTCTTTTCCACCCGCTCTACCTACCCCCCCCACAAATTCTATCACTTCGTCTCGACTGAACATTTGTTTGTTGTTTGTTTTTATTGTTTAAAATTCATCACGAATTTTATTTTGTTGTGCGTTCTTTTTTGGCGTACGGTTTTAGTTGTTCTTTTTGTTTTTTCGTACAAACTTTTTTTTATATATGTACATATGTATGTATATTTTTTGTTGTATTCTATTTGTTGTTATTGTTGTTGTTTTTTTTTTTCATTTCGTTTCGTTTTGTGCGCTTCGTTTTTCGGCGTCGACGTCGCTGCCTTTTTCGCCTAACCTTGAAGCACATTAAATTTTGTTTTTGGCTTTACTGCTGTTTCTGTTCTGTTTCTGATTCTGTTTCAGCTTCTTCGCCTTCTTTTTTTTGTTGTTGCTTATTTTTCCAACAACAAGGGAAAAACAATAACAATAGCAGCAGTTACTTGGAGTAAAAAAGAAGAAGAAGCTGAAGAAGTGGGATTCTAACTACATATATGTACATGTATGATACATAGGGGGGGAAGCACAGTTGCAGTCACCCAAATAGCAGTTCAAATCAATTATTAAAAAAAACAAACAAATATTTGTTTAAATAATAGGGATATCAAATACATATAAAGGTACCTAGCTTAGTGATCAGTACATATGTATGTGGAAAATTTAGACTGGCTAAAAAGTAAAGAAAACATCAAATAAATAAATAAGCTGGGCAATTAGCATATTTACTAGACTTTCAATGTTGAGCCAAACTGAAAATCAACCGATTTTTGACTGTGGAAGATACATACATATTTAGATATCTGCTACATTAACTGATCACAACTAAATAATAAAAATAATATAATAATAATAATAATAATAATAGATAATAATAAAGGTATAAAGGAATAAAAGATTAGTTAGAGCAGTAAAGAGCATTATTATCAATTACTCTTCTTGGTCTGTGTACTCAAGTGGCACGTGCTTGTTAGGGTTAGCTGTTACTATGCGTGCTAGGAGAGAGTAAAGCTATATCTTCTTGGTACTAATAGATTGTCCCCCGCTGTAACCTGGGTATACATATATGGAGGCAAAACTCAACGAAATAATAATAATAAAAAAAAAAAAGAAATACAAATACAATTTCATGTGAGGTCGGTTCTGGCCTCTCCACAACACAACAGTTCCTCTTCTTCCTCGTGATTTTTCGGTTTAATTGTCGAATTTTCGTTTCGCGTTTCGTTTTTATTTTATTTCGTATTTCTTTCCATTATATTTCTTTTTCGTTTTTAGCTTTTTTTTTCTTCGGCCAGCTTCTTAGCTATTTCCATCTCTATCTTGTGGCTTGTATCTGTATCTCTGTATCTGTCTATCCTTTTTCCGTTTGCGTCTAGCATGTCTCGTCCATATATCATTATCCGCTGCTGTTGTTGTTGTTGCTCCAAAAAAAATTACTTAATTGCAGCCATATGTGAATATGTGTGCCCCGAGACTTTTGGCCAAAAAAAAAAAAAACTGGAAATGTGTCGTCGTTGTGGGTTCCGTCTGTGTTCTGTGTGTGTATCTACGCATTTCTTGGCCGTATCTGTAGCTTTGTATCTAATTCTAATTTATTTTTGCCAAACAAAAAAAAAATAAAGAAAAGTTGGTTCTTTTTCTCTCGCTCTCTCTCTATGTCTCTCTTTCTTTGTCTACTTCTTCCTCCTGCCTTCTTTATTTATTTATTTATGCGTTTGACTTTTATTTTATTTTATTTTGTTTTTGTCTTCTTCTCTTCTATTCTCTCTGTATCCCTCGTTTTGTCTCTCTCTATTTTTTTTTATATGCTGATCAATAAATTACGTTCCGTTGACATGCCACCCCCTTTTTGGCACCCTTCCCTCCTCCCCCCGCCTTTTTCGGAAACGCCACGCACTACGCCTCGCCTGCTCCTCCTCCTCTTCCTCCTCCGGCACTGTCTCACTTTTTTGGTCATTTCAATTGCAGTCGACGTCGCAGTTAGCGTCACACTCTGCTGCGCTTTAATGGCCCAAAACGTTGGTGGACGCAGAGGCGCCGCCACAGGGGGAGACTTCAAAAAAAAAAAAACCAAAAAGGGGGTGAGAGCTGCCTCAACTTTTGCTTTCATCGCACGTAAATTCAAATGCGAAATTGAACTTGAAATGTTGGCTTCTTCGCTTCTCACGATTGCCAACAAAAAAATAAATACAAATTAAAATAAAAAAAAAACGAAACAAAAAATACAAAATACAATAATAAAAATACAAAATAAAATAAAAAAAACGAAAAAAAAAAATACAAAATAAAATAATAAAAAACGAAGAAAAAACATGTTAAAACAAGCAGCAAAAATAGTTAACTAAAAACCTAAGCAAATACCAGAAGATACAACCTCAGCATGTGACCCAAAAAAACCCAAATCTTGTAAGCCATGTGGGCGTGGCCATGTTCGGAAATGTTTGCCCCCCAAAAAAAAGGGAGATTCCCCTCTCTGTTTAAAGTGAAATTAAAATTATATTTTAAGTATATACTCAATATACATATACTATATGTACCAGGCATCATTATTATTATCTTGTTGTAACTGCCTTTGCCGAGGGGTGGCATTAATGAATAATGCATGCGGCTCGCTCTCCCAAAAAACAACCCCCAAATAGTATCTCAGCGATTCGGCATGGGAAATATGGCCAGAAATGTGACTATCAAACAGTAAATAAAGACATCTTAACTGGAGGTGTAATTAAATCTTTGTAATACCAAGAATTCCAGAGAGTGTCTGCCCATAAAATGCAGCCAGAGAAAAAAAAAAGTAATATTAAGCAGAAGAAGGGCCTAACTTTCAAGGGCAAGCTCATAAACATTAGCTGAAGACCCCTATATCTTTAGGGTTACCTACCTTTATTACCACGTCCACAGATATACTTTATGTATCTGTGCAACTAAGAAAACATTTCTCAGCCCCAAGACAAATGGCTTGCAAAACTCATTAGAAGCCCGGACCCGAGCCCGAATCCAAATCCAAACCCAAATCGGTGGAGCTGCTGTTGCTCCTCTGCGCTGTTAATGACTTTCCGC
Source organism: Drosophila parvula (assembly GCA_018904695.1). Taxonomy (NCBI): domain Eukaryota; kingdom Metazoa; phylum Arthropoda; class Insecta; order Diptera; family Drosophilidae; genus Drosophila; species Drosophila parvula. Next base: position 32,850 of record JAEIIG010033080.1, on the reverse strand, counting down.
TGCGATGGACAGAAAATAACAAAAAAAAAAGGGGGGAATGTTTATGATTTGTCCGTCGTCAGTGTTACGCTTTTTGATCCATAAAATCAGACAGTAAATTTTGGTTTTGCCAAAAAGCAGAATAAAAAAAACAAGAAACACACGCCAAATACGAAACAAAAACGAGAGGAAAAACTACTGTCGGATGAACCAAAAAAATTATACACCAACGATTGTTATTAATAATAGAATATAATAACAGTTTTGGCATCTTAATTATATAACAATTAGAAGAGCAGAGGATGCCCCTGCCCCTGTCCCACACCGAAGGTTGTTGCTTAAATATGGGAAAACTCAAGCTCTCCCGCTCGTTTTTCATTTTCATCTTCACAAAAACAAAAAAAAAAAATTGTAGCTCCCAAATTATTTGTCATTTATTTTTTGAGACAAAAGAAAACAAAAATTTTGACAAAACAAATTGCTCGCCTGGAAAATGATGATAGCCGGGCTTTCAGATGCAGTTTCAAGGTCGCCCGATTGCGTTTGCCGACACAAGCAGCAAAAAGGCAATTTGTCACCTCGTGTGCGGGTTCAAATGTTGTATCTGCTGTACTTGTATCTGTATCTGTATCTGTATCGGTGTATCTCTGGATGCGGCAGAAATTCATTGCGCAATATAAATAAAGCCAGCGGAGAATTACACAAAAATTTAAATGGACTTCTGAGTGTGTGGAATTTAAATTGAAATTGAAACTGAATTTTTTTAGCATAACAGGTAAAAAGCGAAGCACAGCTCCAGCAGCGGAGACATCTGGCGCACGCGTGCCTGCCCGCGATGATTTATTTCAGGTATTTAAGGTATTTATTTTGGTTGGTAGATCAAAGCAAACTTCTTCAAGACATCAGTTATACTCCAGGCAGCATCTAAGCAAAGACAATATAATCTATAAGATGCATAACTCAACATATTTAGCTTGCACCAAAAAAAGAATAGATTGCACTGTGTAAGTTACTTTCCCTATTTTTTTATGTTACTCAGTGACTCACTGTGTATGCAGTTTGTATCTCTTAAAGGTAAACCCTTCAACGATCTCTGATTGATTGCTGCTTCATTTTGTATCAAGCATACGCCGCGTTGTCTTTTATTTTTTTTTGCTCATCATCCACACTCTTCGGAGGTGTGAATTTTGTGTTCGTTTTCTTTGCATTGTTTATGCTTCTTCCTTGTTTTTTTTCCTCTTTTTTTTTGTTGTTGCTGTCTGCGTTTCGTTTCGTTAACTTTGAACTTCAAGACAAAAACAAAACAACAACAGAGATCAGCATTAGCAGCAGCAATCAACTTCACCTTGTTCAAGGTCCAAAAAAAAAAAACGAACAAAAAAAAATTAGATACAGAAAATACGTAAAAAACACCGAAAAAAAAAGCAGCTAGAGAACAACAGCCAAGCCACCGAATACATTGTTGTGTGCTATTAATTTGCATAGGGAAATTGAATGTTTTTTTTTTTTGTTTTTCAGTCAATCCGTTGATAAATGATCATGATCAGCGTGGTGGCCGTTGTTTAACCGGAGAGGAAACTTCCTCGAAGAAATGGCCCGAAAGTAACGAAAAAAGAAGTTACTGCCGGGGCAGGTGTAGGTTCAAAAAAAAAGGAGGTGGGGAATCATTTAAGTAGAGAGACCTGAGAGAGTCAAGGGCTTCCCCCGATCACCTACACATATGTACATACATAGTACTTCCCCCTTTACCTCAGTCGAAGCGCGATGAGCTTTATTACAGTTGCCGCTCGTAAATTGCTACAAAAATCTTCCACAAACAACAACAGAAAACCCCGGAAAAATCACAAAAGTTTCCCAGGCCAAAAATAGCTGGAAATTAATTACAAAAAAGCATTTTGGAATATTTCTAAATTACACAATTTCCTTGTATTTGTTAACAACCTTGAAGTAATTTTTATGAGTAGCAACTTCAAGTCTAGTCAGCAGCTGTTTACAGGCATAGCCAGCGTTTCAGTAGCTGTTGAATTAATACTTTAATTCTTTAATTCTTTAATTCTTTTATTATTTTATTATTTTATTTTCTATTTTATTTATATTCCTGGTACACTTTCATTAGTGTTCCAGTGTTCACTGTACTTTCAAGTCACTCTTCGCTTACAGTTACGTTGGCGGCTGCACTTCCTCAGCTCCAAGTCGGCCCACACTAATCGTGATATATATACATATATATACATATATATCTTATATATATAAAGATATATCTTGGCTCAATGCACGTGGGCTGCACTTTGAGTTTTTATTTGTATTTTTTTTTTCTTCTGTTTTTTCTGAGCCGGTGGTTGAATTTTATTTGTTTTTTTCGGCTTTTGTTTTTTTGGTGGTTGGCCATATGGTGGGTCCACCGCTGTCCACGCCTGGCTCTGTCTCTGCGGTGACCTTCCACCGACATTGGGCGCGTTCCAGGAAATGGCATTAGCTGCTGCTCCTTACCCCCCCTTATATAATATATATGTATATGTATATCTTCCTGCTAATCATATTAATGCACTGTGCGGGGGCTTGGCCCGAAGCAGAACCAAACCCGAGCCCGAAGGTTTGGCTTCTCTGTTGTCGTCCTCCGGCGTTCTCTCATCACTTTCGACGCGGCTGCATATCGGGTTTTATGGGTCACTTGCCCCAACCTGGTTACTGTTGTTGTTGCTTTTGTTTTTTTTGGGTCATGTCCATCAGGCAAACACAACAGGCAGGACAGGCAGGACAGGAGGACAGTCGGAACAGGAGGACATTCAGGACAGCTGGGCTGTAGAGAGAGCGTGTGCGAAGAACGGGTAATATGATATGGCCAGGAAGTCCGGCGGGAATCCATTTTAATAGCTCCGCTCGCCGCCAGCTACTGTTTCCCTTCTTTCCAGTCAGTGTTGTCACCTTGGCGGGTTTTCCTGTCCCACCTGCTATCCCTTTCTCCCGCTCTCTCTCTCTCTAGTGAGATATTGACATTACAAATCGATTTCGATCTTTCGAATAGTTTTCGAACCAAACTGAAAATCATATTTTAATGTTTATGTGTGTTTCTTTTTTTTGCTTCTCTTTTTCTTTCTAATATTAAACCAACTATTTATAGCGGCCGTCGATAGCACACATTTTTCAAAACAATGTATGTGCTCGGGTATATACATACAATATGTACATACATATATATATAATATTATACACAAACTGTAGGATGCATAAAACGAGGCATAATTTCCGATCCAATAAGAATTTAGCACCAATTAAAAATAGATGGGCAACAAATAAGCGAAAAAAGAAACTCCAATGAAGCACAGAATGTGTGTGTATTTCGAAAAAAAACTTTTACCAAGTGAATTTGGCAACACAGTCCTGCCGGCTTTTTCGGCCACGTTTTCAGCCAGCATTTAGCCAGCTTTCAGCCAGAATTCAACCAGAATTCAGCCAGCATTTAGCCAGCATTCAGCCAGAGTTCAGCCAGCATTCAGCCAGAATTCAGCACAACTTTCAGCCAGCATTCAGCCAACATTTAGCCAACATTCAGCCAGTATTCAGCACAGCGTTACTTTTGTTATGTTTTGTTGTTTGCTCGCCGGCAAATATACATTTCGCTCGCTTTTTCGCACAATATGGACTCATTAGCACAAGACCCCAAAAAAACATAAAAAAAAACAAACAAAACACAAAAACCAAAGAGAAAAAGCCGAAAATATACAGAATATACAGCGCTAAAATTATAAAAAGAGCGACTCCAAACCGAAACCGAGCAGTCCAAGTTCCGTGCCCCGTTCAACTAATTAATTATGCCCCTGCAACGTCATGGGGGTGTAAAATATATATACATACACATAAACACACACATATACATATATACTTATATATGTATATATGTATTTTTTCTTTTGAGTAATTGAGTCGAAAAAAAAAACAACTCGGAAATTTGCATTGTATTTAGTTACACACGCACATGGCGGAGATATATTAGCTGGGATATCCGCAGCACAACCGAGCGAACATTTTCATCATAGACCACCATCAGCAGCTGGTCAGTGGGTTGATCTCTATCCCTTATATAGGCTTAATTATCAACTAAATGCAGCTTTACTTCCTTTACTAAATAACTTGAAACTACAGTTTAAAGTTAAAGCCAAAGAACTGCCATAACTTCCATAACTTCCATAAATAACTTGTCTTAACTAGATAACAAAAAGTGACCCCCGACCACTGCCAATACAGGTCGTTGACATTCGCATATTAAATATATTAATTAGAGTTTAAGCAAATGCAAATATATTCAAGACAAGGTTAAATCTATTGAAATAAATACATTTAAATAAAAAAATAAAATACAATTTGGTGTGTGACCCCCAAAACAGGATACGTTCTCTGTAGATCCGTTCTGTCTTGGTGAAACTCGAGGAGTTTATTGAGTTGTCTCCACTTTTGGGCAGCACACACTCCTATTAGATATTTATGTGTACTTTTCGGCTCTTGCCTGCCTTTTTGCCGTTTTATTTAGTGTTTTTTAGTATTGTTTTTTTTTAGTGTTTTTTGTTGTTTTTTTTTGTGTTTTTTTTGTTGTGTTTTGTGGCTGTTTTCTGTTTCGGGTTTCGTGTATGCGCGTCGAGATATGCAAATTAGCTTTGGCCTTGGCGTGGGCGTTAAAAGCTTTTTGTTTCTGTGTATATGTGTGGATTTCTAACTTCGTTACACTTTGCTGCTCTCCCCGCGGCTAACCAGAGCTCCATGTTCCCTCTCCGAGTGGGTGTCGTCCGTCGTCGATATGTATTTCTTGTTTAAATTCGACTAAGTTTTGCACATTTTTCTATTAGTCACACACAGACACACACACTGTCTTCCCTGCCGGCTGACACGCTGACCGGATTTGGTAGTGCAATCCCAATACCAAACCCTATGCCAAGTCCACGCCCAAATCTATGCTGGCCATTGCCATTTCCATTGCCATTTCTATTTGCCATTTCCATTTTCATAACCATATTGGAGAGAACCCGGCGGCGACTACTTTCTTTTGGGTTTGGGAATCGTTTTCCTCCTTTTTGCACTCGCCAAATGGTCAGGCAGGCAGGCAGGGCAGGCGTTTGGCGTTCATAAATTATTCAAAGCAAAAGCAAAAGCAAAAGCCAGAGCAAAAGCAAAAGCATCACAAAAGCATATCAAAAGCCAAGCAAATCAAATGAAATGAAAGAAAAAAAAAAAAAAAAGAAATAGCAATTCGGCCTCTTTGGTTCATTGGCATTTGATTTTTGGCCATATTCTATGGCACTTCCCACTCCTCTTACCAATTTTTTTCCCAGCTCTATCTGCAACTTCCCATTCACGCACCAAACCAAACTAGTTTCTCTCTTAGTATTTCCCATTTGTTTGCTATATCTATATATATATATCTGTATATATCTGTATATATCTGTATATATCTGTATATATCTGTACATATCTGTGTGTATTTCTACTTCTACCTCTATTTATTTGAGTTTCGTATTTCCGAGCTTTGTTCAACTTGTTTTCTGCTATGCTAATTAGCAATCGAAACAAACCCATCCCCATTCCATACCTCCATTTAAAACAATAAGCAATTCATTTGGAATTCCAAAATAAATTAAAATATCATAAAGAGACAAAAACCCTCCTCCTCCAATCAAATATTTGTTGTCTCATAATCATAGTCATAATAACGATCATAATGATAATCATAAGGCGGCAATTCCAGGTGTTATGGAAGGTCTTAACTCGTTTCTAAAAAGTGTGATTTGTGGTGAGACTTTGACCACCCACAAGGACTCTTGCCAGGGCCTTTGTATCTTGGTATTATATGGTCAAAAAAATACCCACAAACTACACATAGAGTATATACTGTACTCTCAAGCCCCGTTGTTAGTCCGGAGTCGACTTTGGATTCACTTTGCTGCCTTCTCACTTTGTGGTTACTTTGTACGAGAGCGGAGACCCTCTTCCCATTATTCGACAAAACACGACCCCTCCTCCCAATTTGTTTGTCGCATTTTTACGATTGTTTTATGGCGTTTTTTTTTCAGTTTTTTTTCAGTTTTTTGTTGTTGTTTTTTTTTTTCGCTGTTGCCTGTTTTTCTGTTGTATTTGGACGTGTTTGCCTGGCATTCGGGCAGCATTCAGTGCTCAGTGTTCAGTTTTTAGTGCTCGGTATTCACAGTATTCCGAGTAGATTTGTATTTGCACTTTTCCAGTCGGCCGATTGTTCCATTTTCTGTTTTTTGCCACGGATAGATCGCATCAAGATCGGATGTGCACACATATATATATATATATATATAATATAATCCGTTTGTTCGTATCTATTTCTGCCGCATTGTCAGCATTAATTTGCAACTGAAAAGCGGCGACATTGGAGCGACAACTATAACTACACACCACTGACACGACCGATCGTCAAGTGCCACGCCCCGTCATGTGTACTCGAAGTCGAAGCTTCTATGGCACATGCCCGGCGGTCACTTTTCGATTCAATTACCGCGACTGCAAGTTAATCAATCAATCAATTACTGTAATAATGCCAAGCGAACAAAGGAAGGCGGCGGCGGTGGCGGCGGCGCCCAAACAAGATCCATCCCCAAAACTATATCACCTACAACTATATACAAGATACAATATATTCTATATAGCCCCCCCCAACAAATTTATGCTCAAAGTGTGCCAAGTGGTGGCGAGTGTTATGTAGAAGGAGGAGGCGGAGGATGATCACCTTGAAGGCTTTCAACAAATTTATTGCCGGACATTTACATAGTTCGCATGGCACTTAATGGCTTTCCAAGTGCCACTGGTTCCCAGGCACATCTCCCCCCACTCAGGTGGCAAATAAATTTCATTGAATTTCTTTTGTTTGAAAGATCAAAGAAGCCAAACCCCAGGCATCCGAAATTTATCGAGTTCTTTTTTGGCGGGAACAATTTCAGGTATTTTAAGCTAGCTGCTATGTAAAATCTACAATAAAACGATAAACGATAACACAGGTGGCAATAATTTCGATAAAATGCAACAATTAATTAAGTTATTATGGAGTTTGTTTGGGAGATTCTATCAGTTAAGATTACTCTTTAGATGGCTTCAAAATAGGAAAACTAAAATCGTTCGATAACGATAACTTGCACTGATAATTTCGATAAATTAACAAGCAGAATTAAGGCAGAATCAATAATTCTTAAATCGCACGATAACGATAACTTGCACTGATAATTTCGATAATTTAAAAAGCGGAATTAAGGCAGAAACAATACTTCTTTTTATATAATAAAATATAAAACAGTTTAAATCGCACGATAACGATAACTTGCGCCGATTAATCGCAACGAATAATGTATTTGAAAGGTTTTTTTGTTAGGAAGAAGAATTATTGCAATTCTGGTTAGAAAAGCCACAAAGTGACAGAGAATAGTTGGTGTTTCCCCTTTATTGCAGTTAATTTCTCGATCACCTTCAGGTGCTATCGGGTAATTGGGTTAATTGGCGCACAGATAGATACGCTTATCGAAAGATTTACTCCATCAGTCTGCAGGCCAGCTGATGTTTTCATTTTTCTTGGAATCGAATTATCGCTGCAAGTTGTAAATCCTCTATCGACTTCCTTTTGGCTGGCCAGTGGCGGAGAGAGAAGTGCATGGGGTTTGGCAAATATTTACCAAATATTTGTTGTTAACCAAACTGAGTCACGGCCAGCTGACACGAGTTACCAGATACAGATATCTATCTCTGGGCCAGCGGGAAGTTGAAGAAGAGGCATTCAAGCTCTTCGCCGCCTTTCGACAGCGCAAACAACACGGGCACACGATAATTGAGACTCATTATCAGTGGGCAAATACGATGGATGGGGTACAAGTCAATCCGAAATCCCTTTAAGTGATCAACATGGGTGAGAGAGAGAGAGGAGGAACGATCCCTTCCAGACATGTCGACGACTCCGTCTCCGGCATAGCGGAAATCCAAAACAGTAGACAGCGTAGGAACTCGGCTTTCGGCTCTCGGCTCTTTGAGCTCTCTTGGTCTTGGGCTTGGTCGGTGTTTTGGGCATGATACTTCCCGTGTGCGGTCCGAACCTTTTGATTGCCAGTCTGCAATTATGCCAGGTACTTGTCTCATTGCCCCAACTACACCTCCTCCTCCTCTTGGCCCGGAAAAACATGTGCATGTGATGTGTGTGCCGTGCTTTTGTAATGACTTTTTAATGGTCGCCAGCACAGCTAGTACTTTTTGCCACCAAATTGGCCAGGCCAAGAGCCGGGGTAATCAATATACACAGCCAGCTCTAGCTCTAGCTCTAGCGCTACGTATCTTATCGCCATACCGAGGCGAGGCCTTCAACTTACAACATACACACATCTGGGCGAGGAGTAGGAGTGTGTGGAACCGGAAGCATTAGAAGCCGACACAGACAAAGCCCACAGCCCACAGAAAAAACAAAGCAACAAAAAGAAAAAAAAAATTAGAAAAAAAAAATAACATCAAAGACCAAAAGCACAGTTTTGTAAGTTAAGTTAAGTCGCCGAAGGTCGGCCAGTTTGGTAGGGCCCAGGGCCCTAAGCCCCCGCACACACACACTCAAATACCCAGTTCCAGCCACGCCCCACGTCCACCACGATCCAAACGATCCATGATTATGGGAAGTTGGAACGCGCCCCCATCCCCATCTCAACGGAGGCCATAAATCAGATGGGAGATGATTCCCAAAGGGAGGAAGGCCAGCTGCGAAAAACAAAAAACCAAACTATACTGGCTTTAAAAAAGTCCAAAGTGTTTGGGAAACTTTGGGCATCCAGAGAGTTAAAATTCCAAAGTTATAGTTATCCCTGGGGCTTGCCTTTATAACTCACAAACATCCGGATTAATATGGTTTTTGTTTTTTGTTTAAATAATATACAATTTTGGTCAGTAATAGAAATAAGCTCGAGGTCAGAGTGGAGTTAAGATCTAACTTAGAAACTATCACAAGGGGAATTTGCAGTTGGGACTTAGAATAAATATTTGTATTTATTATATTATATTTATTATAGTATTATATATACTTTATTCTTAGCCCAGTTTTGTTTTTAATCTACTTTAACATTTATTCTTCTATTAATTGAATAGAATTTCGATCTTGACAGTGCCCTAGGATAACTCTCTGTGTGTTATCTTTTGCCAATTTGTTAGCTGTATCTTTGGCACATTTCCACCTTACTTTTTTGGATGCCAATTGCCTGGCGCCAATAAATGGGAAATAAATAAATACAAAATAAAAAAATAGAGAAAAAATAGAAAATGAGGTGCATTTACCAATTGGACTTTGGCCGTTGGCTAATTAAGCGATTATTTCGGTTGTGGCAAATGGCACTCAAGTGTGATTTATGCCGGACAGTGAGTAGAGTAGTTTGAGCGAGTCCCACGCAACGAATCCATTTCGATTCGATCTTCGTCTGTGCGCTTTTTTCCCTTCCGCTATAACTGCTATATGTGCACAGAGGTCAAATTCTAAATTCTAATTGACAAAAGAGAACGCGACAGCGTCGCCAGCAAGTACAGTGGGTCAAAACGAGGCACTAGCTGGCAGTCTGCCAGCGAGCTTCATTCACTTTTGTTCACCGATCCATTCCCCACCGTTGCGCCTAGATTAATGAAATTAGACAATCAAGAAGGCAAAGTCTCAAGTGGAAGCCAGCAGTGGCAGTAGCGGCAGCAGCAAAAAGCGAAATTAAAATCACTTAATTAAATAATTTTTAATGTCGCTCCACCGCTGGCTGTGGCTCTCGCTCAGCCGAAATTGAAATTGAAATTGGAATTTTTTTTTTGTTTCTGTTACTACAACGACGACGACGACGAGTGTGGTGGAGCAGCTGCCGTTGGTTAATTGCCACCGAAATGGGCATTAAAGCAACGCAAATTGCCATCTATATATCTGTATCTTAGAACCTCGATTGCATTCAGTCAAGGTCAGGTCCCAGTCCCAGTCCCATCTCCATTTCCATTTCCATTTTCATTTCCATTTGATGTTCAATATAACGAGTCGAGGAATTGGATATTACCCCTGCTGATGGGTGGCCATAAAGCCCATAAAGCACATCCCTCCCAGTCTAATGCTGCCTGATGAGCTGATGGATCTCGCACCCAGCTGAGGCAATTACGTGCAAATTAAAAGCGATCTCCAGCGGTTTGGCGGAACAGAGAGAGAGAGTTCCCCCCAAACGTGTTTCGGAGCTTGTTCCATATCGGTTTCAAAATACACAGCTATTTATACATTCATAATATAATATATTCTTTCCCCTAAAAACCCATTTAAAACAGATTCTGGTTAAACAGGATTTAAGCCTGGCAATTTAATTGCAAGCAACTTCCTTTCATTTCGGTCTTAATTTCGATTTATTATCGAAAGTTAAAGAATGCATTGTTAAAAATCGGATATTGTTCTTTTTTTACTAATCTGTTGTGTGTTATTTTGTGAGATTTCTTTATTTCTTCTATAAAATCTTAAAATTTATTCAAAACACTTACCTTTTCTGTGGGTTTTCCTACATCTATGGAGAAACTTATATCACTTTCCACTGAATTCCTTGCTTTAACTGCAAATAAAAACATTAATTGCATTACAAAATCTCAACCAATTTAAACTATTTTAATTAAGAAATTTAATTGTTTCCATTTGAATATTAATTAAGTGAAAATAATGCCCAAAACATACAAAGAAAACTCAATTAAATTCCTGCTCTTTCGAATATTTTGGGCCTTTCAACAACATTTCAATTCGGATTCACTCCTTTTTGGCCAAAAAATAAAAAAAAAACTACCGTCCGGGGGCAACAAAATTGCTGTTAATTGCACCTAATTGGGGTTTTTGCACATTTCAATGCGAATTCAACGCGAAAAATCGCACAAAATAACAAAAAGGCAAGACCCGAAACGGCAACACACACTTCGCTACCGTTGCCAGGTAGCCAAATCCACCTTCATTCCCTCTCCACCCCACCCCTCCGCTCTCCCGCCCAAAAATTAATGACATTAAAGAGTGCAAACAAACAGAAGATGCAATTTTCGGTGCAAATAAAGCGCACACACGAACGAATACGAAAAAAAAAAGAAAAGATACAAATGAAAAAAATCGATGCAAATGAAGTAGCGGTTCCGCTGGCGATTTGCGAAGACCAAAGCAAACAAATATGGCCAAGCTGGCTTCCAAGCTCTCTAAAAGAGCGTTCTTCTCTGCCAAATAAACACAAGAAACCCCTCCCTGCTACGCCGCTGCCTGAGATTTAAGCCAAATTAATGGACAGCCTGTCGTCCACTCTCCGCTTAGTTGACTTCGTTGCGCTCCTTGGTCTTTTGGCACCCATTGGGGGAATTTCGTTTTCGAAAAGGTAGATGGGTTTTCTCAGCATTTCAGAGTCTTGTAATAGTTAATATTAAATATATAAATTAATATATTAAATATATAATTCCCATTTGACATAATTCTCTTGGATTTATGTAAATTTATACTGATAACTGCACATCTATCGATTAATATATCGATGGCTAGACATTTTCTGCCATCTCTAATTTATATCAAAATAATAGTAATATTTCCATTACAGGGTACATTTCAGTTTGTGACATTTTAGTCACAAACAGCAAATGCTTTGTATCTTTTTTCTTGTTTTTCTTTTTTTTTTTTTGGGTTGGTTTGGCTTGGTTTGATTTGGCGGGGCTTAAACGAATATCCACACTGGCTTTATTTATATTTGTGTTTGCCTAAAAAATTGGCGCTACCTACGCGAGTTTTGTTTTTAGCGTCGTGTCGTTTCTTCTTTTGTATTCGGTATGATTCATGCATAATATGCCTGCCCGCTTGCCATATACTCGGCTAATCAATAACCATCCATCGTCTTTACACACAGTAAACACACATAATAATAGATGGCCGTAAGCCGCAATTATTGATGGGCCCGGTCGCCGATCCACTCTGAACCCAGTTTCGGTTTCAGTTGGCTTTCAGTACCCCCACCACCAGCTCTCATCTACATCACCCATCTCCCATCTCCCATCTCCCATCTCTATCTCCCCTCTCCATCTCCCATCTCTATCTCCATCTCCCATCGCAATCACAGTAAATGCCTTGCAATCCACGTCGTGTTTGTACATTAGATGCTAATCAATGCTAACAGTTTGAATTTTCCCTTCACTCTCGTCTCTTTCCCAGCTCCAGCAGCTCAGCTTGGAACCGGCGACTTGTGCAATTAATGGTAAGTCAAAGTGCGAGGACAGCACCAAGAAGAGAGTATCCAGTAACTGGTTGTACTCATAGTTCTACCCTTAAACGATATTTATAGAACTATAAAATAGTTCAATAATTTTATTTACTTTCGGAGTGGGCCTTGCGACACCAAGCACGTGCTTGTTAGGGTTAGGTGTTAGTAGGCGCGATATGAGAAAGTAAATCATATATTTTATAGACTTTTTGGTGTTTAACTCCGAATAACCTCCTCTTAACTGGCTTAAATTCAAATTACTTGTAGTTCTTTTTCAAATTAAATTGAAATCTTTATCAATTCCTTAAGAAATTTGTATTTTTATTAGTTTTTCTTGAACATTAATCGATCTTCCTTTAATTACATATTTTTCTACCATTTTTAAGGCTTTCAATAGGGTAAATACATCATAATTAAACTTTGGAAGTAAAGAAATCAAGTTTAAAGATAAAAAATAACTTCATTTTATCACGAGAACTAATATATAATCTTATTACTTTGATATGTACTAATTACAAGTTAATTGAAAGGAGTAGAAAGCCTGAAAATATTTAAATATAATATTTATTTAAGTATAATATATAGAACATATCAAAAAATATTTAAATTCTTCCTTTAAACCCTGCCTCTGGCTATTCAAAAATAAACTCTAAGTTTGGCATGGTTCGTTCTTCGTTTATGCTGCTTTTTATGCTTATTTGCAGCCGTCCCATATTTTTTTTCTTCTTCTCTTCTTTTTTGGGACGTAAACAATCCATTAAATGGTGGCACTATGCCTAAATATAGTGTGCACACACAGCTTCCTGGGTAATGAACGAAATATTACGCATACGCACTGGGGGGCACACAGTCAGGCACGCGGAGGATAGACGAAAAGTCAAGCGAAATCAATCAAAGCCAAGGAATTTTTCAGCACGCAATCAATTCATAAATCCAGCTGGCGGCACAAGGTGAGGAGGCAAGGACTCGCCGCAGGCCAAGGCAAATAATTTGTTGTTGCATCTAAGGGTGGTGGGGGGTTTGAGGTCCTCGAGACAATTGGGCGCCAGTTGGTAATGTGTTTTCCCTTTTTGGCCCTCACTTTACTCTCATTCTCTTTTTTTCATACATTTTCTGACATTTGTTGTTGCCTTTTTCGGATTGGCGTGCGTGCGTGGCAAACTTGTTGGCGAATCAATCAAAAGGGAGCCAAGTCCTGGCCAAAAACGGAGAAGACGGCAATCTGCCACATTTACTGTCGAGTTACGCGCAATTTAACCTGTCTGCCACTTGGCCACACTGCCACCCCAACCTGCCTCTTGGCCCCTTTCAACATTTTCTGCTCACTCAATTATCATAATTGCGCTGTAAGCGGGTGGAGGTTGAAATGATAATGTCGGCGCCAGCATTTCCGCTCTTATTAACGACTTCTCGTCCTCCTGCTTCAGTTTCAGTTTCAGCTCCTGCTTCTGCTTGTGCTTGTGCTTGTGCTTGTGCTTGTGCTCCTGCTTCCGCACTTTGCCCGTCCTTGGACGCTGGTTAAAACACACCCAGTGAACGGACATGTGTCCATGTTGCGGCTTTGTGGCTGCCTGACACGCACAATTAAGCCAAAGTTAGTCCAAGGATACGAGAGTCTCCTCTGCTCTGGTCTCAAAATCAAATCAAATAAAATCAGAATTTACTACATTCACGCACGCAGGCTATCTTTATCGGGGCAAAAGAAAGAGAGAAAAAGGCGAAACCAACAAATAAATATATTTTTCTATTTATTTTTCGTTTCTGTTGTTTTTTTGTTGTTGTTGGTTGTGCCTCGCGACTCTCGAACTATTTTCGATGCCATTTAACATTTCCATTTCGCCTCGTTTCCGTTGCGCCTTAATGCACTTGACCTTCAGCCAGATCGCTATTCAAATTTGAGTCCGTATCTGAATCCGAATCTGTATCCACAAAAAAAAAAAAACACACACAAAATTAAAAACAAATACAAGCCCCTGCAAACTCAAGCGAGACAGCATTTGGTTGCAATATGTTTGGCGTTGTTTCAGTAAGTGGCAGCTCTATTTTCGAATGGGTTTTCGTTTCAAAATTATTATTATGGTTTTTTTTTTTGGGAAATTTGATTAAATTATTTCAATTTTACTTTATTTTTTATGTTGAAAAACCACCAAGCTGTTTCGGTTCTTGTTTTTATTTTATAAATTTGCTGTATTTTTATATTAAATACTTGAAAGTTTCTTTTGCCTTTTTTATATTATTTCAAATAGTAATAAAAATACTATTTTTTTTCCTATAATTTTCCCTCATTCACTTCAATTGAATTTCGATTTTGTTAGGAATTCGTCCTTGTTTTTTTTTTTGAGCATTCGCGGATGTAATTTCAACTCTATTTGGTTCCTTCATGGTGCTCTTTCTTTTTCCCTCCATATCCGGAGCAGATCCCTGCAAACGACAAAGGACACGCAGTGTCCTCGCTATTGTGTTGCCCTGCCATTGTAAAGTTTAAGTGTAAATTCCATTAGGATTATATTACCAGAACTCGCTCGCACTCACACATGAGGAAGCCACAAAAAGTTTCGCCCCGGCCATAAAGTAGGAGAATTCGCTTTTATTATCCTTGGCTAACACAGAGAGGGAGCGGGGGAGAGAGAGAGAGGGGAGGAGCAGGAGCAAGAGAGCGAGGGAGAGCGCGAGTTGGCAACGAAGCGAGGCGGGCTCAAATGGATTAGGGCCAGGCTCTCGCCAAAGAAGAAGAAGCCCCGCAAGGCGTTGCCTCGCACATTTTAAGGACCTTCTCGCAGGCCATGTGTGTGTGTGGCATGGAGTGGAATGTGCGTGCTGAGCAAATGCCAGGATATGTGTCAAGGACATGCCATGCGACATGTGTGCCAGTGTGTGTGTTTTTGTGTGTGTGCCCGGCGTGGGTTCCTTTGAAGTGTTGTGTGTAGGTGCCATGGGCGTGGTCCTTTCTATACATTTGGGACACATTTGTCGTCCGCTAATTGATGTCGCCTCCCAGTCCTTATAACCTCCTCACTATGGCTTTCTCTCCCTCACTCTCTCTCTTTTTCTCTCTCTCGCTTCTCTTATAATTCCCAATTCCCTTTTCACAGCTTTGTTGTTTTATATATAATATATATTATATTTTTTTCGGCACTCCCCACAAAAGCTTATTTGGGGGACCCCGCCTAGAAATACGTTGGCAAATCGGCAAAATTTATTTTAATTAAAAGTCAAGGAGGCCCAAAGTCCAGCCAGAAATGATTAAATAAACATCCTACCATGAACCGGAATGTTTATTTTCAAATTTAATTTCGGCATAAAAGTGTGTAATACGAAAAAGACAGAACAAACAAAGTAAACAACAACGAAATGGCTTTTAATTAAACAATATATAATTCACTTTCCATTTAATTTTCTGGTTTCGATTAAATGCACAATTTACGATTGTTCAATTGATATTGATATTATCTGTGTGGCAAATCACAGTTATATTCAGGGCGGTTTTTTAAACTGGATTTAAGATTGTTATTGCACGCTCTTTACAAGTTTAGAACCTCAATTTTTTACCAGTGTCCAGCAATCTCAAGGAATTGCAAACGATCTGAGGAGTTCCCCGAAAAAAAAGGAAAAACACTTAGCTGTCAGCTGCCAGCTGCTGCCTTTGGCTTGTGCCTTTTGTCCAGCCTGGGCAAGTGTACAAGATCTGCTGCTACCCTTCCCCCTTTTGCAGAGACGCCTCTGCAAATACACACACACACACACAGAGAGAGTCAGTCAGTCAGTCGCCAACACAGAAATCCATTAGATCTACTTTGTATGTGTATGCGAGTGTTTCCATTTTGGCCCGTTCTCGATTCTCGTTCGCAATAAATAAACACAATAAACATTTTTAATGCGAATTCCTTCATAAAAATCACCAAGACGATGCTGATGATGATGATCGTGATGATGATGAGGATGATGTGCTGGCCGCAGATCGCTAGATGCGACAGCTGTCGCATGGCCAGCGCTCAACTCACCAGATACAAATGTATCTTTCGCCGGCCCCGAAAAACAACGAGGTGCGAAAAGTGTTCTAAATGGCTTTGGACGAAAAGCCATCCGAAAAAAAAATACAAAACCCAAAAGCAAACAAAAACCCAAGCTCTTTTTGATAAAATTCCACAAACACAGAAAAGAGAGGCCACAAGAAGTGCCCATAAATAACAATAAATAAAGGGAAACACGCAAACGGCGAGCTGGGCCCCCGATAATGTCACCTTAATCAGCATAAATCGCTACGATGTCACAAAATGAATTAGCTCTGCAAATTAATTAGATTCCGCCAAAAATCGAAACAGTAACAGAAATCGAAATCGAACTCGTAATCGAAACAAGAGAACGACTAGAGAGAGCCCAGCGAGTGAGCGGAGCTGAGTGAGTGAGCGGCCCGGAGATAAGATTCGTGGTCGTGTTTTTCCTCCGATAAGACATCTTCTGACACAGCCAGCCGCCACTGAGCTGATAAGTCCAACGATAAAAATACACACAAAGTTTTAATGAAAGTTCTCTGATTGCCAACGTCCTTGCAGATACTAAGATACTACGAAGGTGCACGCACAACAACAAAGTACATATATAGAAGAATGCCCAGGCTGTGGGGCGAGCACAGGTGCACTTCAGGTGCTACCTTATCGCTACAGGAGAGTGACTAACTCGTAGAGACAGTTGGGAATGCATCAGGCAGGAGAAAAGATATCTACGCATATCTAGATACTGCCCGGTGGCTCGATTACACAATCGGGCGCATTTCCGCGTTGCGTTGATAACAACCCCAAATGGTGGTTACTACTCACTCAGTCACTAACTCACAATTCTCTCACAACTCCCTAATATACCCCTCCTCCCCCTTCTCCCCCCTTTATCTCATTTCGAAACCAATTTCCATAATTTTCCATTTTCAACGCATTTCATTCACTTGGCCGACGACAGTTGAAGTAGTTTTATGCCCCGACAATACCCTCGATAGAGTTTGGCAGTAACTGACTAGAGCTGGCAAATAATCGATATTTTTGTAGGCATTTATCGATATAAACATAATTGACATTCTAACATAATCGATTTAAAGATTATGTTAGAACTAACTTGAGAGGTATTAAAAAAACTTAAGGGAGAGATATGTACATATGTACATAAGAAAGTGTGCCAAGCTGGAGAGCTTTAAAACGAAAAAGGTGGTTACTGATGAGGACAAGGCTTGCCACCACAAAAACACTTCTAAAGAAATAAGAAAAATATATTAAATATAAGTATATAACAAAAAATTAATATAGGAAAGTTATTTTATAAAGTGAAAGTTATTTATAACAATAGTGCTTAGTTCCTAGGGTATTTGCAGCTTCGCTTTGAACTTTTTATATTTCTTGAATTTTCTGGAACCGTTTTCATATTTCCATTTCTCTGTTTTCTGCGGCTCTCAAATTTAACGCTTGGAACGTGCACGGAAATGTTTATAACTGTAAAACTTGCGCCACGCGTTCCCCATAAGCCCCCCCGTTCCCTTGGAACTTAGTCACCCCCCCTTGGAGAGCAGCACATCCCGCTGGCAGGACATTTTTTGGCACGACTGCGGGAGGCATTCGCAAATGTGCGAAAAGAAATTCTTTGGTTCCAGCTCGCCTCCTCCTCACCATTTAGTGTCTTTGCCAGTGTGCGCTTAATTTTTATAACATTTTTATGTGCCCTCCATACCGCCGCTCTCCGCTCTCCGCTTTCCCCCCCCTTCTCCCGTGGCGCTCTTAAGTGAATAATAAATTAATTGAATCGCCACGCGGCCCAATTTGAGATGCGGGCGGGGCGTGAATGCGGATCGCTTAAGGAAGTGAATAAATGGATAAATGGATGGATGGATGGATGGATGGATGGTTGGATAGATGGACGGACTCCGTCCCCAATCTCTGGTTTCGTCAACTTTTATGTTAATAGCCCCCCCAGCCCCCTCCCTTAGCTCATTACAGCTCAGCACCCACCCTGGGGCGGGCAATTAGCAAACTAATCAAAGGCCGATATAGATATACACTATCTAAATGCCCAATTAAAGTGTAAATTTCGTGCCATCTTCGAGCAGATTTCCTGCACTGACACTTAATTAGAAAAACAACAAAAACAACAAAAAGAAAAGGAGGAAAATAGAGCTGACAATGGGGAGAATGGTTCTATCCCCTCCGTAGTATCTATTGGATATTCCGTGTGTCTCTGTTTGCTCTGGCTTTTAATTAAGCTGCGGGCCAGGCAAAGCAAGCAGCACCGATTGTCGCCGCACAACGAAAGTTTATTTTTATGGCCAGAGAGTCCATACACAGCAAAGGAGACACCCACGCGGAATAATGGCCAACTACTTTCTGCTAAAATCCATTTCGGCCCAAAGAGAAGGAATATGAACCGGCGGAGAGGGAAGGGAGAGGCAATAATAGAAGGGGGCACACACCAGGCAAAGAACAACAACAAAGTTGGCAAAGTTTTTTTTCATTTTACGAGCATATTACTACAAAGGATTGTGTGGACGGAATCCGATGACGCAGGGAAAAAAAGCTGTGAGACCGCGCCGAAGAAACTCCTCGGAATTCCCCGGAATTCGTTTCGAGATATATACGTATCTGATTCTGGCTGTGAAACGAATTACTGCAGATATGTGGCAAGAGATATGTACATATATATATAGTATATATATATGTATCTGGGTAGATGCAAAAGAGTAATAGACAGATCGATATGTAAGCGACATTCAATGTGGAACAGAATCCTATGGGGGGACAAGGAAAATACTTAAAATGTACTCACAGCTGGCAAGTAATTTGGAGTAAAAGAAAAAGAAGTTTACTTGCTGCGATAACAAAACAACTAGTAATCGATTTACTGGTTTTTAAAAAGATATCGAAACTGTTTTTCCTTAAAAACTGATGACTTGAATATGGGAAATTAATTAGTGAGGTATTTAAGTCTAAAATGAATCAAAAAAGCTTAATTTTAAAACCCAACTAAGTTATAACGATTGGTATTTGATCGATTATTTGCCTTAAAAATATCGAAAAGAATCAATTCCCTTTTTGGTTTCAATTTCTTACATCTGCATCTGCTCTTTTTCAACCGATATATCTAAACTGAAATGTTGCCTTCTTTTTTTGGAAATATGTTGGCTGTTCCCCTGCCCCACGCCTCTATTGACGGGGTTTTCGCCGGCTTTTTTTTTGGCCTTTTGTGTGTTCGCTCGTGTGAAATGCGGAGTGCGAGAGTGGCACGTAGCACGCTAGCGGAGCAAAAAGCCGATAAGCGTTCGTGGCGGCAGATGTGCGGACAAAATATATATATATAACAAATACTTTTCACACAATACAATAACTCAAATGCTGTGTATGCACCCAAATGCAAAGTATGCAGCGTGTTTTCACATCGCACGCCCCGCACTCACGCCGATACGATACGATACGATGATAAATGCAGGTCCGGGCCACGATCCGTGCTCCCTATGTATCGCAATTATGAAGTGTTATTAATATAATGCTCGCCGATCGCCATTTGCCGTTCGCCGTTCGCCGCTCGTCACTCGATTGTGCAATCTTGGCCTGACTCCCCATAATTCATTCACATGCATTCGCATTCGCATTCGCATGCGGAGCGATCGAATTTACCTAATCGTATGCAAATGGAACGGGAAACTGAGTCATCGATCGATCCAGTCACACTTTTTTGGGATATTTCGGATATATATTTGTATTCAGCGACGTGACCAATGCAAGTGTAATAATCCCATTGAAAATTGCCAAACAATTCAAGTCGAATGTTAATCGAATTCGTGTGAAAATAGATACGATAAACAGCGATTAAATCGATAACATTTGGCTAAGTAAGAATTCTGGAAATATAAGAAAATAAGAAAAATAAGAAATATTCGATATGTGATATTAAGAACAATATAGAAACTATTTATTTTAAATCGATATCTAACAGTATTCAATCGATAACACTAGAGTAATCTTAGAATTGAGTTGTTTACGAATTAATCGTTAAATAAGTTGATTAGCAATCACCTTAGGTAACACTTGTATTAATCTTAATGATATTGCCTTAACAAGGTAATAAAACAAAGCTATTTTGTTCGATTATATTCTCCGATTTAATGCCCCAATCGATAAATTCTTTGAATGATATTAGTCGATGGATGACTAGAATTTTCTGGCACCTACAATCGCATATTCATGCGTCGCGGGACACCCCAGTGACTCGCTCTTCGAATCCAATCTCCACACGATCTCTCCATCATATATCTTCATCGATCGTTGCGCAAGCTTCTGTTCTCTGTTAGCTCCGATCTCTGTTCTCGATCCGATCGATCGACGGGCAGCAAAAACTCGCACACTTGAGGGCAATTCACATGCCGGCCACAAATCAGCCGCAAATGACTTTATTTCCAAAGTAGCAAAAGCGCAACTGGGGAATGTCAATGTGGCAAGTGCAGCAGCCAGTTAAAATGTTTTTAGCTTTTTTTTTTGTTTTGTTTTGTTTTGTTGTCTCAAAATCCTGCTGGGCGCCGCCGGCCTGTGGCCTGTCAACTTATCGGGTTTTAGAAAAGCGCTTGACAAACGATTCGGTCAGCCAACGCGGCGTATGCGCAATCTCAAGTCAGACGGACAACATATAAGATCGTATCGTATCGTTTGATAGAAATTTTACGCAATCAGTAGTCCAAATTTGTGATGGGACACATTGCTGGCATTGAAATTAAGCACTCAGCTGGTAATCAGATATTTCAATTTGACATTTTGACGAAAAACAAACTGGAAATAGAAATTAACAAAGGATATGGTAATGCTTTTTAGCAGAGTTAAAACCATTTAAAATTCCTGCTGGTTCTTTTTTCGAGACTATTTCTTGGGAACAAGTGTATTCAAGATCCTAAAGGTCCTAATATTTAGCAAGGACTAAGAGGATTATAAAGTGGAATAAATATGTGGGATATCCTAGCAATCCTAGGACAAATATCCTCGTTTTTTTTTTCTAAGATTTTCCATTGCAGTTTTCCAGCTCTTTCGATATCGGTTGGCATCGCTTCGCCCTGACCCCAAATGTTCTCCATTCGCGGGGAGGCCACGCATGTGCTGTGTGTCTCGTTGCCGCCAATTTGACGTTGACGTCTCCGCCGCATTTGGTCAAAATGAGCTTTGGCTTCAAGTCCAAGTCGATGTGGAAGTGGATTTTTGTGATTTTCGATTTTCGAATTGGAATTGGAAGCCAAGAGCGAGCCAAATCGCAACGATTTGTGTTCAATTTCTGTGCGAGGCGAATGTCAAAAGTGATTTTCGTTGCAACGCACAAACTGAGACCCAGAGCCAAAACATCAAACACCGGGCAAGAGGGGCATTAAAACCTCTCAAACAAACCCCAAAAAAAAGCAAGGAAAATAATAAAAATAAAAAAAAATAAATATATATATATATATATGTAGAAAGAAACATGCGAAAGTCATAAATCATAATTCTTTATTCTGCCTTCGTTTTGTTGTTCGTTCGCCTTTCTGGCTTGCCGTTTTTTTTTTTGGTTTTTATTTTGAAGAGAGAGCAAGAGAGAGAGAGAGGGGAGCTCTAAAACTTATAGAGCATGTCACGCATACATAACCACAAATGTCAATACACTGGTAAGAACAAAAAACAAATAAGATAAATAAATAGATAAGTCTTGAATAATTTCAATATTGAGTTATTTAATAAATTCAATAACTTAAAAATACTTTTGAGTTGTTTGGAAAACCAAAATATTTGCTTATTCTTTATGAAATCTTCTAGTTTTGTGACAGTGTATCTATACCAATATATAATGGCAGTGCAGACATATGATAAATGGTCAAAGGCAGTGTCTAAAATCGCACACAAAACCCCAAATGAGATTTTTTTTCTTCGTGTGTGTGTGTTGTTCGTTCTGTTTTTCGGCTTTTGAAGTTTGACAGCCTCAATTTGCATTTTGAGCGAAATTCCCCCCCCGTTTTCCACATTAAGTTGCCTCCCCGGCCGCCCGAGAATGCCTCAACCCGTGCCACCCTGCCACAGATATATAGTTCATCTTGAAAATGTGCACAGCGCGCTGGAATTCCTCTAAGTGAATTGGAGTTTTTTGCGGGGCAGAAAAGGGGTTGGTGTTGTGTTATCGCAACCAGAAATGGAGCAGGGATTAACTTGAAGTAATGCCACATACATACATATGCTGGAATATATATTTGAAAGAAATAAGCTTAAACTTTTAAATTCTCTTTTTTATTTACGTTTTGCGCGGGTAGTTGCTAAATTCGTACTTGGGAATTTTAGGAGCACTTGCTGCTCCAATCTTTTGTGTGTTTTCTCTTAAGTGTGACTTTTTGTTTGCATTTTCCTTTATTTAATGCATTTTTTTTAAACAAATTTGAGTTCTTCAGAGCATTTCAATTCAATTTCCTTTGAAAACTTCGATTTTCTATTGAATTTCGTTATATTCATTTATCAATAAGAAGCTACATTTATCGAAAGGAAAACCTTCCCTTCCTTAAAACATTTGGTATACTTATCCTTTCAATAAATGTAGCTTCTTATTGATAAATGAATTTCCTTATGGTTTCAATTGAAAATCTAAGATTAGAACACCCAATGGACCCTTAGCCAGTTAGCAGTGGCATTCCAAGCCTGTTTTTTTTTTTTGTTTTTTTAGAGGTTCTCGGGAGTCAAGCGAATTCATGGATGATTGCCTTCAATTGCATTTCAATTCCGTTTCAATTGCCGCCACAGCCGCCGTGTCTGTGCGGCTGGAATTCGCTGCAGTTTCTCTCCTTCTGCTCACCTTCACCTCGCCTGTGTGGAATTTATTATTTATTTATTATTATTTTTTGTGTATAAAGTGTGCCCGATATTTCAATTAAACGATTAATGGCTTAATTGGGAGGCATCTTGTGGCATAAATGGGGAACGGGAGTTGGGGGTGGCGGGTGTAAAGGCTACTTTTCTTGGTGCGTGATCAATCACGGATGGCGGGGAGGGTGGGTGGATCGTGATCGTGATTTCCAGAGCACTCGATCGCGTGACACGCGCATAGCGGCGACAACGGCAAGCTGGCTTACATAAATCAATTTAGCCGAGTTTATTTTATAATTTAATTGCTTTTGTTTACGTTGACATGGCCCGCACTCACGGACGTGACTCTCTCTCTCTCTCCGGCTCTGGCTCTCTGTGGGTCTCTGTGGGTCTCTGTGCCTCTCCGATTATCTACATCTCTCACTCATACTCTCCTCCCTCTCTCTCTCTTGCTCTCTCTGTAAATTGCTGTTTTATTTTTTTTTTGCAGATTCGCTACCGATGTGAAGCGAGTTGCCGGCTGTTCAACGTTGAAAGCAACGCATTCGCTCGGCCCTAGTGCTCCGGGCAACAACACAGACTCGAGATCGGAACAGATCCCGGGGGAGTACCTGGAAGGAAACAGGAAACAGGAAACGGGGAAACAGGAAACAGGAAACAGGAACGAAACCGATGGATCATCGGCGATACTCCCACAAAAATAAAAAAAGCGCCTCCAGAAAGCAGACTCCTCAAACGAAAGCAGGAGGAGTAACTCTAGAAGGAAACTTGTGATAAGTGTGCCTCCAGAACCCACTCGATATAGCGGGAGATATATATATAGAGAGAGAGATCCCTAAGGATACAGATATATATATACTTATACACGGATAGATAGATAGATGAAGACTTGTTGATCAGTCCACGAAACTAACCAAAACCAACAAGTGCAACGCGTAGGCCTTCAACTGTGATTTAAGCATATAACAAAAAAAGAAAGAAACAGAGCAACCGGAAAGGAAAGGAAAAGAAAGAAAGCAGATATATATATATAATATATAGACAGCAGAGATACGTTTAGTTTTTGTTTATTATTCTTTTTTTTTTTTTGTAATCGATAACCGATAACCGACCAACGATAGCCATGTTCAACTCAAACATACCGGCTTCCTCGCTGCTAAGCATCGAGAGCAGCGGCCTGGGCCTGGGCGCTCACACGCCCAAAACCCCAGAGATTCTCAATTCGCTAATCGCCATGACCAATCCGATGGATAACTATAGCTTCGGTTCGGCGGCAACGGTGGCGGCCATCTCTGCCTCGGCCGCCTCATCGGCCTCCTGCAGTGCCGCCTCCACGCCAGTGGTGACAGTGCGTCACTTTAATGGTCATCCCAATGGTCAGGTTAGTATTTATACGATATATATACACTCGCTGGGCGTATACTTGATGTGCGTATACTTAATATTGAATGCATATTATTTATTTGCAGTCGCACTCGCAGGACAGCAGTCATTCCAGTTGCTCCGGTTCGCCATTGGATTCGCCAGCAGGCGGCACTGCCACCACGCCCAGCGTTCAACAGGTAATTTTTTTAATTGGATACATTTATAATATATAATAATATAGATTAAGGTATTTAAATAATATATATAATATAGAAAGGATCTGCAGTTAAGGAAGGCTTTTAAAGGGGTCTTGACTACAACCATAAGGTTCTAGTTGAATATTTCTTTTCAGCAGAGTTTACTTTGTTATTTTTTCCCTTTTCAATTTGTTTTATGTTTCCATTCGATATTATTCGAAAAGTTCCCTCAATTGAATGCCTTAAAATTGACACTAACTGGTTATATCAATACTAATTGATTTCCAAATGGAAGATCTGCCAAAATATATGTAATGCAGCAAGCTGCAACGCTAAGAGTTACAAGAGTTGCAAACCCAAGTAGTTAGTGAATTTCAACCGAAAAACTATAACCGAGAGATTCACCCGAAAAGTGGGAGGCAGACTCTGATTTATGGCAAATTTTTTTTTGTTGTTAAACAAATTGAAAGGTGTGTGTGTGTAAGCGTCTTCCCCATTTTGCCTATAAATTCGTTGGAAGTAATAATCATAAATCACAAAGATACATAGTAGGAGCGTGTGTGTGTGTGTAGACACCTGCCAATTACGTGGGGAGCACCTCTCGCGGGGAAAGTGCAAGTGCATCCATACAGACATACATATATCTATCAATCTATCTATCTATTTAGCTGAGGGATGCGACGACCTCTAATTGCCGCGTGGCAAGTGCAATCCGCGCCCGCTTCGTATGTGAATTAATCGCTGAAGTTGACACCGGCAAGCGGCCGCAGTTACGTGCCTCATTAAGGCCAATGTCAGTCAGCCAGTCAGTCAAGAGTGTGATTCTCCCCCAGATATACACTCACACTCACACTCACACACCGCAATACACAGATACACATTTACCGATTCAGATGCAGATGCAGTTGCAGATACTCGAACGCAATGCCGCAAAAAGTGAAATCAATTCACGCTGCGTCTCGCAATTGACGACGCCCACTCCGCCGCCGCCGTCGCCGCAAAAACTCAAGACGCCGGCCGGACAGGGGACAAACTTACGGACAGCAAGACATCAAGACAATAAGACAGACAGACGCCGGCCAATGGCCAATGGAGAGTAAACAAAAAAAAAGATGCAGAGTGCGTGGGCCGATTTTGCACGGCATATCGTGTGGCTCTGTGGCTCTGGCGTGGGCGACAAAAACAGTCATCGAATAAATGAATAAATGAATGAATGAATGAATGGATGAATGAAGCGAATAGAACGGATAGAACGGATAGAACTGGCCAGATTGAAGTCGTATTGGAAAAGCAAGTGCCTGGGAAAATTAATCACAACTCTAGTAAATGTAGCATTCAAGTTACAAAACAAAACAAAAACATTTAAACAGTAAGATCTTGGTTACAAACGCCGACTATCTCTCAATGTCTAGTTAGTATCTTATGGCAAAGTCAAGTCTATTTAAGGAAAATTTGTGGTTTTAGGGGTAAATCTTAAAGAAATGTGTGTGATCTTATGGGTAAATCTTAAAGGAATGTGTGTGATCTTATGGGTAAATCTTAAAAGAATGTGTGTGGTCTTAGGGGTAAATCTTAAAGGCATGTGTAAAAGCAAGATTAAATCAAAGGAACACTGCCCTACAGGTAATTTTGTGCACTTTATACAGTTGTTTGTGCGTCTAACAAAGCCTTTTGATCACTTTACAGTGCGTTTAATGCACTTTACAGTGTTTATTTTTCCAGTATTTATTTTACTGTTTATTTCTGCGTCTTACAGCACATTTTGAGCACTTTACAGTGCGTTTATTGCACTTAACAGTGTGTTTCGTATACTATACTGTTTAATTCTTCGTCTTACAGCACATTTTGTGCAGTTAGCAGTTTATTGGTGCGCCTTAAGAGTACCTTTAGTGCACTTTACAGAGTATTTGATGAGCCTAACAGCACGTTTTGTGCTCTCTGCATTGGTTATTATCATGCATTAAGCATAAAATTTAACCGAGGGTTAAGGAAATGTGATAAGATAAGATGAAGAATAATTGAACAGGAAAATATATAGTAGATACATTATAGAAAATAGATAAAAAAACCGCCATATGTAACCGCTATAAAATAAATAAGTGAGTAAGTGGACACCTGCATTTCAATTTAAGTGAGAAACTTAATAGCCGCATTTAAGAACGCACGTTTCAATGTTTCCGTGCCGAAATACTTTTCGAAGCTCAAAGGTTGGGGGTTCGTTTGAATTTTTGTTGCCGCCTTAATGCCACTCAATTTACATTTAAGTATGGCATTAAAGTTTCGCTAACAATGTCTTGTTTCATAAGGCTTTACTCGCCGCATTTTTCGTTATTTTATTTCTGTTTTTTTTTTTTTGCCGTGCATACTAATGAAGTATGGAGTATTTTCGCACAATTAGCAGGAGATTTGTCATTCCGATCGTGACGCCTGGCTGGGACCCAAGGGACTCAAAATGGCAAATTGGCAAATATTTGCCAAAATGTTGCCGAAAAAGAACGCAACCGCTAATGGGGGAAATGTAAGGCAAGGGAAAATTATAAGAACGGCAAACAGACACAAGAGTGAAATGTGCAAAAATGTGCAAACAAAATGCAGATTTGCCAGCCCCAAAAAAAAAAAAAAAACGAAGCAAAACAACAAAATTCATTCGAATTTCTCGACTGAAGTTGCAGCGATGCGAAGTGCAAAGAAAGGCTCGGCCAGCAGATACAGATACGGGATACAGATATGGGGGATACAGCTACGGCTACAAAGATACATACAACCTGTGCCCGTCTGTCTCCCTTGCCTTGCTGCCATTTCCCCCCAAACGCAATTGCACAATTTTCCAGCAGCAGAAGTTTCCACCAGCAGCAACTTGTCCGTTGACCATATGGTCATGTGCTCCATGTTTTCGCTTCAATTTGGCCAGCGCATGCGATTATTATGATTTTGCTTTTCGGATTTCGGCATTTCCAACATTTTTTTCGTTTTGTCGCTTTTTTTTTAAACAAAAAATTTATTTATCTGATTTCTGGGTCAATAAATAAAGCGCTGCAAGCAGCAGCAGCAGCAACAGCAGCAGCGTGCCTAAAATTCAAATGAACCCCGGAGTCGCGACGCGATGCCCAAAAAATTAACAGAAGTCGAAAGAAATCGAGACAGGGACTGGGACTGGGGACTGGGGACTGGGGCATCCGAACAATTTCTCGACCAGACAACACAAACAACATGAGCGCAAAAAAAAAAAAAAAGAATATATATAAAAAATAACGAGCGGGCAAGGGAATATCATGGGTCTGGCCGACAATTCAATGAGCTGCGGATTGAAAGGGCTAATTGAAGGCACAAGTTTGACAGGGCCCCCGTTGATGGATGCCATATTGCGAGATGATTTATTGGGGGGATATTAACTTACGACTCGGAACCATCGAGAATGATGCTCGAATGAAGCTCCCTTTCACAGATTAAATTTCGGTTTCAACTTTAGACTAATATCGAAAGCAATTTAATTAGAGGTAGCAGAGGAAGTATTAGTTATTGGTCGTTATATCGAAACTTTAACAATATTTGATATCGATATTTTAACATTGCGATATATTCGCGATAAATTTCATATTGCATTTCATACTATATATCGGAATGTGCCAAAGAAGAGCACCTATCATTGTTGGAAACAAATAAATTAAATTAATTACTCAGATATTTGTTCGATATTATCAATAATATCGTTAGTCTTACCTCAAATACAATATTTTTCGATACTTTTTTTTCGATACTTGATATCGTTTCCCCTCAATATATCAGCACATCCCTAGTTAGGGCATCTCCCTAGCTCCCATAACCGAATGCAAACAGTTGTCAATCAGCGATTGTTGAACGAAAGTTGACAACGTGCCGAGTGCAACGATGACCATCTGTTCCTTGTCCTGATCTCCATAAATGGAGCTCGAGGCTACAATCGAGGTTGCACTTGCCAGGGGGGGGACGAGGTGACACAGAGAGAGTCACCTCTGGGCGTGTCCCTCGCAGATTTCTATCAGTAGTATTTATAATTCATGCAAAATCGAGTGTGTGTGTATGTGTCCCCAAACCCAAAATCCACAACCCAAAACCCAAACCGAAACCCAAAACTTGAGCCCCATTCCAGAGCCAAGCCCTAAGTCAAAGCGCAAAAAAAAAAAAGGTCGCTGGAGTAAATCACAAACAAACAAAGCTGAAAATGCCGCTGGAGATAATCTCCTCTTGAAATCGAAAAAAGTGGGGCCGCAATTCGTCATATCTACCTGCCGCCGTAGCCGCCCTGAAGGGCATCCAACTCTTGAGTAATTGTGTCGAGCTCTCACTTCTCATGCAGCACTCCCACAGTCCTTGTTAGAGAAACTCCACAAGGTGTTAAAAATCAGGATCAGTGGGTTAACTCAAAGACTAGCAAGTGTTTTCATTTGTCTAAGGGAACTGGTAATATTTTTGGCCTAAAGTAGAAAACAAAGACAGTATCCATGATAAAGAGAACTCGAAATCTGTTGCTCGAAATGTCAGCCAGTTGGTGGACTTGGACAACCTGGGGCTGCCTTCTTTGGCAGATACAATATGGAGTCAACCGCTTTGGCAACTTTGGTGACAAAACCACTGTTCGTGGGGCTGTATGGGAAAATGTGTTCACGAAGGACGTTGAGTGACTAGAAAGAAAAACAAGGGAACTAGCTATAAACTACATATTTCTCTTTGGGAACTATTATAACTAGTTATAATTAAAAACAACTGAAACCTCTTTATATATTAAGTAAACTAATTAAACAAAAAAAGAAACCCAGTCTTAACCACTGTCTTCTTCCACATTTGTTCCATTTTCGTTTACACAGACCTGCTCTCGCTTGATCAAGGAGGGCCTGAAGCTATCCATTCAGAGCAAACGCAAGCTCTCCACCTGCGACTCCAGCTCCGGCTCGGAGCAGCCGCACTCCAAGTGCTCGCGACGCAGCAGCAACCATAACGGGCACAGTGGTGGCAGCAGCAACCATTACAGTGGCAACATGAGCAATGCCAACGATGACGACCTAGAGGAGTCCAGCGATGAGGATAGCGAGACCAAGTCACAGCCGAAGGGATTAACGCCCGAGGATGAGGATCGCCGGCGAAGGCGTCGCGAGCGCAACAAGATTGCGGCCACCAAGTGCCGGATGAAGAAGCGGGAGCGTACCCAGAATCTGATTAGGGAGTCGGAAGTGCTGGACACCCAGAATGTTGATTTGAAGAGTCAGGCGCGTTTGCTTGAAACGGAACGCCGCAAGCTGATGGATATGCTGCAATCTCACGGATGCCTAAATGCCGGCGGTTGTCAGCTGCCCACGCATCTGTTGCAGTCACCGGCCCACAAGTATCTTGCCGAACTGGAACTGGACGATATGGTGGGATCGGCAGCAGCGGCAAGTGGTGCCAATAATGGCAGCAGCAGCAGCAGCAGCAACAACAACAACAGCAGCAGCAGCAACAGCAACAGTCAGCAGCGAGTGCAGAGCATACCCTCGATGGCCACCTTTAAGTTTGGTTCGAAAACGGCGGCTGCGATGGCCCAACAGCTGCCCAATGGCTATTGCAAGCCCTCGCCCAGCGCCCAGGAGTTCGAGCATGCCGGCTACCAGCAGCAGCACAATCAGCAACAATCCCTGAATCCCGCCAGCAGCAACATCGACCAGCAGCAGCAGCAGCACAGGCCCAATCCCAGTCCCGGCCTGCTCTCCGACTATGTGCCCAACTGTGATGGCCTGAGCAGTAGCAACCACAACAATCCGAGCAGCAATACCAGCAATGCCAGCAGCAGCAACAGCAGCAGCAATACCAGCAGCAGTGTCAGCACCACGTCCAGCCTCACCGCCACCAGCAGCGCCATTGAGTTTGTTAAGAACGAACTGGTGGATTCGCAGAGTCCCTACACTACCGCTCTGAGTGCCGAGCGATTCCTGTTCGAGCCAAGCGACGGTTTTCCGGACATCAAGCATGCTGTCAGTGTCTTGCCCTCACCGTGCGGCATCAATGGCCTGAACATGGCCAGTGTGGTGCCACCGAATGTGGGTAATGGTGGCGGCGTCAACAATCACAATGGCAGCAACGGAGGCAATAGCAACGCCAATAGCAATAGCAATAATAACAATCATCTGATGGACTTCCATCAGGGACTGCAGCACGGCAATGGGATCGGTATTGGCAATGTTGGTGTTGGCGTTGGTGTGGGCGTTGGTGTGGGCATGACCTCCTGCTATGACGAGGATCATCAGTTGATGCTCATGAAGAGCGGTTGCTATGCATCGGATCTGCTGTCACAGCTGGTGGACGAGGGTGTGGCCGGGGAGTATGTGGACTTGGACACAGCCACCGCGTTCATGACCAACGGCGGTTGCCTGGCGTGAGGAAGGGCGCCGGACAGGGAGCGGGATCGAGAACGGGAACAAGAACGTGAACGGGAACGGGAACGAGACCGAGATCGTGATCGAGACCGCGACCTGATGCTACCCGCCTTCGATCAGTCCACCGGCCATCATCATCAGCATCATCAGCAGCAGCAGCAGGAGCAGCAATCACACCAAATGACACAGCAACGGCGGGATCAAGATCGGGGGCAAGCACCACAGTCCAGTCCCCAGGTGGAGCTGGAGCTGGAGATGGAGCTGCAGCTCGACGAGGAGCAGGATCCGGCCTGGGCCCACGTTGACTACTGGTGCTAAGCCTCTATCATAAACAAAACAAAAAAAAAAGAAACACTCTAATCTTAATCTTAACCGCCACTCATCAACTAAGCAAAAGCAAAAGCAGGAAAGCAGGAGAAGATCCCTCCAAGTCCCCTCCCATCCCCCGAAAATACTTTCTTCCAAATCAAAATCCAAATTCTATAAAACTTTCTGTACTTTCTAGTTACCCAAATTTACCACAATCTTGGATTCTTTCGATAGCTTATTTTTTTTGTAATACCATAAACTTTGATCAGAGTAAGATTTTTATGAACGAAATTTGGGACTTTGGCATAATTTCTCTTCTAAAATTTTAATTCCTTACAAATCCAAGTTCTTCCAATAGCTGAGTTCCCCCCAGTTTCCAAGGTTTTATTAATCCCCATACCCCCAGGACCACTCGAATATCATCCGCCGAACCCAAGTCCCATCCCTATATATATCCCCCTGATCCCAAGTCCGCCTGGAGCGGCATCCAGCCTGTGGCTTGACTACCTCATGAAGCAAGAAGCAGTAACAATTAACAAGTAACTATCATTTAACAGTTTTAACGATTAAAAAGAACGATTAAGCAGAAGCAAGGAGAGCACACAAAAAAAAAACAAACACGCGCGCAGATAAAAGAAAGAAGTAGCACTTGCACAACTGTACATAACCCAACTTTTGATACGATATCATTTATCGATAACATTCCATTGCAAGCCTGCATCGAGAGAGAGAGAGAGAGAGAAAGTGAAAGAGGGAGAGCGCAGTGATCAACTGCGAGCAGTCACATCCGCATCAGTAATTATTAATTTTAATTTGTTCAATTCTTTTCTATGCGTAACGTATTTTTGTTTGCTCTTTCGCTCCACCCAACGAAGCCTTAAAAATTAATGATAACTACTACTATATATATATACTTATATGTATGTGTAAAAACAACAAGAGAGAGATTAGAGAGAGAGGAGAGGAGAATTTCAAGTTGATATATGCGATATATGATGACGTTTGATATTTTTTTCTAAATCCTAGGCTTAATCAGTGATAAACCCGTATATATATACCGTATATACCTTATATATATAAACAAAATACATGTATGAATTTTTGTTTTTTTTTTTTGTGTCCATACTTTGTAAGCTATGTTTAAATGATAAGCGAAAAATTGTGTAAGCTGTTGCCTTAATCAAAAAATGAGAAAAAAAACGACAAAAAAAACAACTTTCAATTGACAACTAAAACTAAATTACTAATCTACACTTTGTTAATTCTTTTGCAAAAAAAAAAAACTAATCTATATCTACAAGAACAACAAGAAATAATTAAACAATTTATATATATACAAGAAGATAAGAGGGAGAAGATATATATATATATATGTTATGTATGTATTTTCGGTGGAATCGAAGACCTTAAAGTGCTGCTAAAAATTGAAACTTTGCAACTCCTTTCAACTTGCGCCTTATTACAGTTAAAAAAAAAAACAACAATGAACAACTTTTGTAATTTATATTATCTATATATATATATGTATATA